>JASDQU010588563.1:44303-57162 GCA_032191745.1 Picea mariana
GTATCATCACCAGAGTGGTGCATTAGCCTTGATTCCCTGAGTTAAATCCTCACTACTCTTTGTTCAGTCATTTAACTGAAGACTAGTTGACCAGTTAACTCAACTAGGTGACAGTTCACTCCCGTAACTGCCCGAGAGACTAGAATAGGTGGCAATTCACTCTTGTAACTGCTGGTGTGTGTCTAGATCACTCTATACCACCACTATGGTGACTTGTTTCACCTCAAGTCAAACTCATTGAGTTATACAGAGTATATGTGTAAATTATTCATTATTCACAATGGTTAATGATAATTCTTCCATTCTTTCTCTCCTTCTTCTTCCTTCTCCAATTCTCTCTACAAATCTGTGTATTATTGTTTATCTAGATCTATTTTGTGCAAGTTCAACACATTTACACTAAGATCTATATAGATCTTGATTTATCCTATCTTCTTATCTTGTACCACCATAGGGATAATCCATTTTGATTCTTCAATAGGTTCTATGATTCTTACTTCCAACATTCTGTCAAGTTCGATCTTCACTTTCTTCTTATATTTAGGGTTCAATCTGTAGGGTATCTATTTGACTAGCCTTGCAACTAGTTTCAAAGGGATCCTCATCTCTCCCATGGGCCCTTTAATGCCCTTCATATTAGTGAACTTGGTTGGAAACAAGTCCTGATATTCATGCAGTAATTTTGTGATCTTGTCAATAGTGGAAACATCCCAATAATCTCCAAAATTTGCGAGCTTTGATGTTTGTTCTGTTTGAATGTTGACTCTTTTTATTTTGATTGGTTTTCAAACAAAATGTAGTTCAAATATTGGTCCTTTTACATCTCTCTGTCCTTTTTTTCTGTGATGTTCACATTCCTAGGATCATCGTCATCATTAGCATTGATGTTGTAACAACCTTGCAATTTCTAAAGAGGCATAGTCCATTCATCCTCTTATTTCTCCAAAGGGAGGCTAGGTGCCTCCTCAAAAATTTTATGTCTTACAACTTGTAATGCCTGATCTACTGTAGGACATTGGCTTTCAAACAAAAAGGTAGTTACAAAGTTCTGGTTCATACCTTCCAAATCTGCAATGATGAGGTGCAATTCTGCTTGAAGATACTAGTTGATGGGAGTTGTGTCCAGTGTGTTAATGAATTTTTGTACCCACTGTTCTTGAAGAGCGCTACTCCAGACTTCCTCACAACTTCACACATCATTCTTTGGACAACTTTGACCTGTGTACCTGACTTCACAGCCTGTGACTTTCTCTGAAAATCATGTTGTCATCAAAGTGCGACATTGTACCCAGTCTGTAATATTGTGTTTGTGTGTCCCCCACCATCTCGATGGAGTTGGTTTCAGGGCCTCATCCATTGGCAACAGTCTTTGTGGTGGTGGTACAATTTCTTCAAATTCCAACAAGAATGCTTCTAAATGATTTAGACCATCAAAGGTGGGCAAGTTACTTAATGTTGTGTCAATCCAACAGACTTCCCTAGTTAATATAGCACATCTCCTTGTAGATACTTCGTACATTTTGTTTTGCCAGTTCTCCAGTGCTTCTTCTGAATCTGATGAGCATGTGTTGTCACTTTGCCAGCTCAAATTCCCATTTGTTGTAGGATTAATGTAGTCCTACTGTCTAGCTGCCAATTTGTATATGTTTTCTAGTTCATATCACGGTCTTCTTCTCTGATGGGTTCTGTGTATATCTGACCTTCATCGGGATTCAAAGGTGAAATGAAAATAAGGCCATCTCTTTCAAATTTCATTCTTCTTTTCTTTAAATCAACCACAATGGAATTATTGAAATCCCAATCAATTCCTAAGAACGCAGGGTAAGGACAACTATCATCAACTATCTCAATCACCTCAAAGTCTGCAAACGTCCTTACTCCATCGATGTCGATAGGGACACACTCCAGTCTTCCAAAGGGGCTTACAAATTACTAATTAGCCATCCTAAGCATGATAGGGGAATATATCAACTTAGGTTTTACCATCAGTGTCTAGGATTTCTTCGTCATGACATTGACCTCCAACCCTAAGTTGAGGACCACATAGTCTATATTGTACTCTCCAATATGAGCATTAAGGTGTAGTTATTTATTTGTACTTCTCTTCTTGGATAGTTGATGTACTTATTTATTCAACAAAGGATCTACCCTTCCTATCTCATAGTGTCTGACCAAATTTTGTAGTTCTTGTATGGATTTTTCATCTTTAATCAACTCAATACATGTATATAAGAAACTGACAACTTAACTCACCTCTTTTCCTTCTAGGAGTGAAGTAGACCGATCAAATGCCAGAGGCATTCCATATTCTCTTACCTCTGGTTGAACCTTTGATGAAGAAGCCTAATCTCTTCCGAATTCCTTTCTTGCTTCCTCAAATATCTGCTTGTCTTTCCTTGGGTCAAATTCTTGTTTCTTCTCTGCAGCTTTCCTGACTCCTGATTCTTCTGTAGTATTTCCTTGGATCACTCTGTCTTCTTCTATAACAATGCCTCCTCATGTGATAAAATTGACTCTGGGATCATCTCCACAAGGTTCTGCTTTGATTAGTTGTATTTTTTGATTTCCTCCTCATTTCCCCTGAAGCTTAGCCAATAGTGCTAGACATTCCTCAATAACATACTCAAATGAGTTGCAGTAGCTACAAGTGGTACAAGGGTTTTGACAGTCCCTTGCCAAGTTTCCTGGCTGTGCATAGCTATAAAAAATGATCTATCCTCGACCTCGACCCATACCTCCTCCTCTTCCTCTTCCTCGGAATCCACCTCGAGGGTTGACGTTTCCTCTCCCAGGGGAATTATACTGCGCAGTGCTTCCTTTTTTCTGTACTTCACCTTGAATTTTGTATATATCCCTTAATATTTCATGCATTAAGCCCTACAATCCCTGTCATCGTGTCCTATCAACTTACAGAATGTGCAATACTGATTTGTGGGTGTGTAGACATATTTTTACAAATAGTAACATTCACAAGAGTGATGTCGATTTCTACATACCTCGGACCAAGGTAGGGTAACTTGCTTCAAAGGGATCAAAGCTCCAAAGGTCAAGTATTCCTAAAATAAAGGACAGTGTTCCTTATCATGGCCTTCTGATTTGCATATGATACACCATATGTCTTCTCTTTTATCTTTTCCCTTGTCTTTCTTCATATCTTCGACTTGCAGAGACAAACTAGTTAGCTCACTCAATATTTGACTCATACCTGAGCTGGATTCTCCCATAGGGATTGATTCTAATTTCATGGTGATATCCAGTGCCTCAGCCTATAAAGTAATCTTTTGTTTCATCAAAGGAACTCTGATGTGTGGCAAGAGGGCAACAATGAACCATTCATTGTTCTTCTCATCTGGGATTTGAAAACTCAAATGGCATGTCAAGGTCTTAAATCTCTAATCAAACTCCCACACGGGTTCAACTATTCTCTGCTTGATTTCTTTTAGTTCTATAATGCACTACGATTCTGATTTAGGTTTCTTGAATTCGACAATTAGCGTAGTCTTAATGGTATTCAACAGTCTAGGTGTAGCTCCTTGGAAAAATTTCATGTACCATCTCAGTGCACGATCGCTTAGGGTAGTGCTGAACTGAGCCTATTTGACAGATTCATTGGTGATATTCTTAATACTCCACATAGCCTCACATAGAAACTACTGTCGATCAGGATCTTCAGATCCATCTCCTCTAAAGGTGGGTAAACTCATATCATCTGCCATAAATATTTCTAGGTTTCCTGACTGAGTATGTGGTGGACTACTAGTGACAGTGCTCTGAGCGTTCTGATGACTTAGGTTACTCTGGTTACTTAATGCTGCTGAAGTAACAGGAATAATAATAGTACTTACTTTGATAGTTGTCATAGTTCTTGAAGTTTCTGGCTCTTCTGGGCGATGTTCCTCTGTCCTAGTGGATTCTGAATTCTCTTCATCTATCAGATATGCCTCTTCTCCACTGTAGAACCCTTTGTCTCTGTAGTTCTTCTTAAACATGTTCGTGAGGTGAAATTCTTTGAATACTTTCCCACTGTGCATATGTACAGCCTCTATGTTGCTTTCGCTGTCTGAATTTTTGAACATTTAGCTCTTCCGATCTGACCGATTACTGTATCTTCAAGATGTTCTTCTTGTGCAATAACATCTTGATCTTCAACTTCAGAAAATGTAAACATTTTCCTCTAGGTCCCTTAAAGAAATATCTCTCTGCTTGGCTATACGATTCCACTCTGTCAACAAAAAACTCAATGATATACCCTCCAATGGTGCTATCAAACCAGTGATCCACTTCTCTTGACATGGCATTATCAACTCTCCTGACCTTTTTAATTAGCGTCGATGTCCAAACTATAGGTGGTTTATATCTGATCTCAAACTGGGCATCTGCTAATCTAGCTAACCACTTGTATATATCCGTATGAATCCCTCCAAATAAAATCTCATGTATATCAATAAATATTTATCTTTCCAACCAATCCCCTGTACTAAGATTAGGGTTCTTGTTATGGGCTTTAGCGAAGTCCTTTTCTTGATCTTCTATCCACTTCTAAATCTTTGTCTTCAATGGAAACCACCTTGACATTCCCTCAATAATATTCTTGTCCCAAAAACAAAACCATTTGTTGGCATAGGGGAACACCCAGGGTTCAACTCTAACAATGCACCAACAAGACCTAACTATTGGCCCTTTCGGCAACACGTACAAAGAAGATGCAGTCTCACCTGAGGTAGCTATAGGGGGTTGCAGGACATAGGTGTCTACAACCAGAAGGAATGCAAAGTGGATTCAAAGCAACAACACACAACCATCTAGTTATCCTTTATCTTCCTTAAACCTACTGCACAAGTTATATTTTAAATCTAACACAATATCACAATAGCACCATATCAAAAGAAAGAGAACACAACATCAGTCACACATAACAAAAGATATACGTGGTTCACCCTCTCCCTAGGGCTATGTCCACATAACTGTGCTTTATTATATATTAAGATGGAAGCATACAATTCTTATCTGTGCTCTTAGTTAGCAAATCTTCTCTTCTACTCTCTCTTTCTCCCCTCTCCCTGTGCACCTAGCTACAGGGTTGATATTTTCACCCAATAGAAGATCTTACAATACCATAAGGCTATCACACTCAACACTTCTCTCTCACATAGTAGTACTCACTCAATCATATAATCACAATGAACTCTCAACCAACCTAGCACTAGCCCATCCCAGGTCCTTTAGACCTTTATTTATACAATACAATAGCTCCCGGACACCCTTAGGTTAAGACCTAAGTGTCAAAACCCTAGATACCAAAACCCTAGGTGTCTTAAACCCTAGGTCAACTTGACCTGCATTTTTAGGGATTGACCAACCTATCTTTCCTTCCTTCATGTGCGGTGCTTCAAAGCATCTATTGACATATTCTTTCTCTTGCTAAGTTGTCCATGAACCTTCTTACTTGCTGATCTATCATCCTTGATCTCCTCATCCAATGGCTTGCTTTCTCTTACTTCGCTCTGTCTTTTCTTCTGTTTTTCTCACTTCAACCCAGTATCAGTCACTATGTCTTCCATGTAGTTCACATTTTGCCTTTTATCCCTTAATTTTCTATTGCTTCTATAAACCAAGGGCCAACATCTATTAGTTGGTCTAGGTCTAGGATTTGTAAGTTGATTGTTGTACTTGTAGCATAATCCCAATTCCTTCGAGAAAATCCATCTCCGAAGTTCATTTCCACAAAAATCTTAGCCATGGAGGTCTTGTATAGTGTTATCACTCCAAGAAACTCTTTATGGTTGTAGGCCAAAGATGCTTGGTAACTCAAGAATATGGTAAATAGGTATGCTTGGATCAATGGGATAACTTAATGGCTAATGAAAAAGAGATCTTATCATGCATTCAAATAAGACAGTGCTTTTAGAAATCAATAATTAGACAAAGTAATTGGAACAGGGTATGAAGAATACTAGTCTAGATAACCAAATACAATAATGTGCAGGGTCATACAAGATAGCAAGAAGTCCTTTAATTCAATTTCATGAGATTAATAAGAAGATAACAGTTCTTAGAATCTGAGCTAAACTGAAGTAAAGTATAGAATAATGAAGTACATGAACAAATCTAACATTGAAAGAAAAAAAAGACTGTGATTCTATTATCAAGATAAGAGTCTAATATAGTAGCAAAAATGTATCCAAGATTGACCCCTAGTTCATCTCATATCCTCAGCTTTATAGCTTTACAATAAAAGTTCAAATCCTAGAAGAATGGATCGGATACGCTAAAGATACAAAGTCAAAATAGTTTTACAAAAAGAGAGGAAGAGATCCTCAAAATGAGGTCAATTCCTCATTCTATGGTCTTTAGATCATGTAGAACCTTTGTGCTGTGCAGATAATCCTTCCAAGGTTGTTTGAAATCTCTTGAGGAATATGAAATTCGAATTTTCCAAGTTTGGAAATAAACCCTAATTCATTGCCCCCCAAATAGGTGCCAAATCAACTTGAACACCTCCTCTAACTCCTTTGCATCAAAAGTGGATCTTAGAATTGAAATTATAATTCAATATATATCTTTAGAAAGAGTTTTCAAGAGATTTGTCTGAGTTAAACTTTGATCTGGGAAAAAATACTCTTTCTCTAGCCATCTCAGGTTTCACCAGCTATTTCTCCTTAAGATTTGCTAATTAGCTGATGAAAGCTCTACTTTTCAACTACTAATTGGTTATAATTTTGCCTTCTATGCTGGTGAAAGATCTGTTTTGGTGAATAAGGAAACCTTTCATGATAAAATCAAATTTATTGTTTCCATTAATGATGCTACAACCCATACCATCGTTGGGAAATTGATGCTCTTGATCTTTGATTCTGGTAAGTCACTTGTCAGCAAAGAAGTGAGTTGGTTGATAGTGCTGCTATCTGATTTATGGGTAAGATGGTTTAGTGTCCTTGCAACAATTTCTTTTCCACTTGGACTACCATTTTCCAACAACCATATCAGTGAAGGTACAACATCTGCACTTTCAACACATGCACGAATATCTTCACTGTGATTATAGAGGTTCCCAATAACAATTGCAGAGTCCTCTTTTGCTTTTGAAGATCCGATCTCCAGAATCTAGACAAGAGGAGGTATACCACCTGCAGCAGTAATTGCTTATTTGCATTCATCATTTTCATTTGACAACATACAAAGCAATGCTACTGCACATTCCTGTTGCTGTTCTGAATAAAGACCAAGAAGCGATATCAAGAGCTGAACTCCTTCGCTGCCTTGAAGGGCATGCCACAAATTACTTTCACTATTGCAGAGAATTTGAAGAGACCTTATGATCTCCTCTTGAACTTCATCTGCATCCATTATGATTAAACCCACAAGAAAACACTTTGCTTCTGCATTTTTGAGCTTGCTACTTAAGTAGTTATTACCATACAAGCTAGTAAGGGATTCTATTGTACGCTCTTGTACAAGAAAACATGATTGAGCCTTGAATTTCTTAATCAAGACTTGTTCAATAAATACTGGGTTTGCCACTTTTGTGCTTTTTGCACTACCATCATAGATCATAAAGGCTTAAGCTAATGCCCCTATTGTGTCAGCAGTCTGGGAATCTGATGTGCAAGACTGAAAACTTTCACCAAGACTTGAAATTACTGAAGATAGTCCACCTGATATGATAGTCAAAGCACACATTGCATTTCTTGCAATGATTATGCAAATTCTCCTTGCATGAACTCCTTTTAAGGAGCAATTGTTGCATTTATCAAACTTGAAGTACCATTAGCGTTTACAATATCACATCTTGCATCCTTAAAATACAAGCCCCTAGACATCCTCGTGTCTAATTTTATATCTCTTAAAAAGATGCCTCGCTGATGCTCTATTCTTAGGATAGCAATTCGGGGCTGATTCCAATGCCCTGCAATCCCAAATGACTAGGGGGAAAAACAAAAACCTTGATCGTATTGTCAGCACAAGTTGGTGGCATGAAAAGTGTCATACCTCCATCTATGTAGATACAATTTCTGAAAATTGTGACAGGCGTCGGTGCAATATATCCTAGTNTTTAGAGTCAAACTGGTCTATAAGCAAGGCTATCAGTGATTCTTTTCAGCTCTCTGTATTGTCAATTCCTTGCATAAAATTTTCCTGACTGATTGTAGAAGTTCCTGGAAATATCTTGACCCAATTTGATAGATTTGCTTTTCTGTCGGACTTTTAATCATTAATACCCAAAGCAACAATACTCATAGAACTCTTGTTGCAGACTTTTTGCCACGATCAATGTCTCTGATCCTTATCATTTGTGTATTTGAAATTGAGCATGGCTCTGCACTCCTCCTCATGGCTAGATGCCTTCGTCTTGTCGAGTATTCCAACAACAAATGCTACATTTCTTCATTGGACAACTGCGCAATCTTTGGCACTTATATCATCAAACACTTGGCAACCTGCGGGCTTTTGACACTTGCATTTCTAAGACTTGATGTATTGACCTAATGATTGAATTACATCTTGACTCATGGAGTTGGCTCATAGTGAATATCTAAAAATTTAGAAAGACCATGTTTAGTTTGGTTTAAAACAAGATCCAAGACTTAGTCATAGGAATTAGACATGTAGCTTTAACTGATAGCTTTGGATTTAGTGTAATTTTTGTGGAATGTGGGTATGAACTAGGGATTCGGCTCAAATTTAGAATCACCTCGAACACCCACCATTTCATAACAAAAGTGCATATTGTTATTTGAGGATATAAAAGCCAATAAATCTAGGATTGTAGGCTATGTAACATTTATTTGCATTTTGAGTATTGCAGGTAAAGAAGCATAGAGATAAGGAAATCTAGGCAGAAGTCATCAATGGGAGCTTTGATGAAGACCTGGAAGGTAAGATACTAGCCAGAAAAATTTAAAAATGAGAGATATAAATAGAAATTGAGAAGAGACTCCAAAAAATACTAATGCATTTTTTATCGCTAACATCTGGCTCCAACTGGGATGGAGACCTCCCTGCGAGGTTTCCAAGAACCTAATAGTTCCAGTCACCTTTACCATTGGGCTATGGGGTCATATGGCCTTTACAATTGATCCCCTACAAACCTATAACCTGCTTGTGCGGTTTCAAAAACAAGCAGAGACGTGCCTGCCCATTTAACTTGAAAACCCTGTAACCTGCTCAGAAAAAAACCCCGCAACCTTTATCTCTGCAAATATTCACAATCTTGAATTTTGTATTGTGTCTAGTCCATTGGGTTATGGAGTCATTTAATACCGTCACTAGATATCTACAATATTTATTCAAACTTGGAACATACATTACTGAATATAAATTCACTGTTGCAAACGAACACACTGAAAGAACCATGCTAGATGGCGAGTTTATTCTCTACCTACTCCTACTCCTAACTAGTAAAAACTGGCTCATCATGTGACATCATGCTTCCAATGAATCCATGATAACATCAGAATGATTACAAGAAACCTTTGCATGAAGATAAAATTCATAGGAAACTTCATTATGTGTAGTAGAATTTCAACTTGCAATACATATTTACAATCACCATCTACTTTAATTGTAAAAATTGCACAACTGAAAACTTCCATAAAAAACATCTCCATGTATATGGCCATTGGATCATAGAAAGAAGAAATAGATTGATGACCAAACACAGTTACCTCTTCTTGCTATTCAATAATTTCTTTGACTTCTAATATATGGCTTCCATCAACTAGTTCCTGTAAATTTGAAAATAGATGTGAGATGATTGGATTGCTAATCCCTTCTTTTTCGATATCTTCTTCATAGGTGATTTCAATTCTCTGTTCATGAGGCATTATAAATAGAAGAGAAGACCTAAAATCTTCGACCAGATTAAACTCATCATATTCAATATCTTCTACAAACATGGAATGGCTGATTACAACATGATGTTGTTCCTTTATGGGCAAAGAAAAAGGCTCATCGAAATCATATTCATAAATGTCATATATGGGCTAGCTGCTACTTAAATCAACATCCTTTGAAGTAAGGGTCTGCTCTATTGCATCTACATACTTATAAACAATAGGTGAGAAGAAAACTCCCGAATCTTGCAAAGAAAGACAGGCAGTCTTCAAATCCTTCTCCCCAATCACAGGTGAAAACACATCGTAGGCAACCTCTTGAAATAGTGTAGAAAAAACTTCTTTTCTAACTATTTCTTCATGTAAATCAAAGGCAGTAGGTGTAATAGAGATAAGGTCTGATGCATTTATAGCTATGCAATTCTTATTTGTATCATGAAGATCTTCCTTAACAACATAATTTTCATCTTGAGAAACAGAAGAAAAGACTACTTCCTGCTGAACATGCTTATCAAATTCATCACAACAAGCTTCAAAGAGACCTTCAGCTGGAAATACATATTTACAAAACAAATGGAAAGCATAATGAAAACTTTCCATTGAGTGAATGCTTGAATCTAGAAGAGACCTGCACCAATCAAGGGCTATCCCCTCCAATGAATACTTGAAAAATTTAATCTTAACATTTTCATGTATGATCTGGAGCTGATGAATAAACTCATGAAAATCCAACAAATGTTTAGCTGGTACTTCCCATTCTTCTCCTCGAAATCTAGGAAGGTTGTGTTCCCATTCATCTCTACTAGGTACTGGATGAGGGTAACCAGAAATACTTGATAAACTGCAAAATGCATACCTCTTTGCTAAGATCTGGTTCATTTATATACTAGTGGAGTCACCAATAGATCCGTCCTTCATGGAGTCACCAGATAGATGATTACAACCAAGAGAATGTATAATCTTTGTCTATCATCAAATATCAGCTCTGTGTCATCTTCCAGGAAAGATGAGCTTCAGTCACCTCTCCCCGACAACGACGCAAATTTGTTATCACTCTAAGAAACTCTTTGGAGTTGTAGGCCAAACATGCTTGGTAACTCAAGAATATGGTAAATAGGTATGCTTGGATCAATGGGATAACTTAATGGCTAATGAAAAGGAGATCTTATCATGCATTCAAATAAGACAGTTCTTTTAGAAATCAATAATCAAACAAAGTAATTGGAATAGGCTATGAAGAATACTAGTCTACAAAACCAAATACAACAATGTGTAGGGTCATACAAGATAGCAAAAATTCCTTTAATTCAAGTTCATGAGCTTAATAAGAAGATAACAGTTCTTAGAAGCTGATCTAAACTGAAGTAAAGTATAGAATAATAAAGTGCATGAACAAATCTGACATTGAAAGCAAAAGAAGACTGTGATTATATTATCAAGATAAGAGTCTAATTCAGTAGCAAAAATGTATCCAAGATTGACCCCTAGTTCATCTCATATATTCATCTTTATAGCTTTACAATAAAATTTCAGATCCTAGAAGAATGGATTAGATATGCTAAAGATAGAAAGTCAAAACAATTTTACAAAAAGAGAGGAAGAGATCCTCAAAATGAGGTCAATTCCTCATTCTATGGTCTTCAGATCATGTAGAACCTCTATGTTGTGCAGGTAAGCCTTCCAAGGCTGTTTGAAATCTCTTGAGGAAGATGAAATTCGAATTTGCCAAGTTTGGAAATAAACCCTAATTCATTGCCCCCAAAATAGGTGCCAAATCAACTTGAACACCTCCTCTAACTCCTTTGCATCAAAAGTGGATCTTAGATTGGACATTATAATTCAATATCTATCTTTAGAAAGAGTTTTCAAGAGATTTGGTTGAGTAAAACTTCGATCTAGGCAAAAGTACTCTTTCTCTGGCCATCTCAGGTTTCACAAGCTATTTCGCCTTAAGATTTGCTAATTAGCTGATGAAGGCTCTGCTTTTCAACAACTAATTGGTTATAATTTCGCCTTCTACGTTGGTGAAATATCTGTTTTGGTCAAGAAGGAAACCTTTCATTGTCAAATCAAATTTATTGTTTGCATTAACGATGCTTCAACCCATACCATCGTTGGGAAATTGATGTTTTTGATCTTTGATTTTGGTAAGTCACTTGTTAGCAAAGCAGTGAGTTGGCTGATAGTGATGTTATCTGATTTATGGGTAAGATGGTTCAATGTCCTTGCAACAATTTCTTTTCCACTTGGACTACCATTTTTCAACAACCATATCAATGCAAGTATAGCATCTACACTTTCAACACATGCACAAATATATTCACTGTGATTACATAGGTTCCCGATAACAATTGCAGAGTCCTCTTTTTCTTTTGAAGATCCAATCTCTAGAATCTGGACAAGAGGAGGTATACCACCTGCAACAGTAATTGACCATTTTCTTTCATCGTTTTCATTTGAAAACATACAAAGAAATGCTACTGCACATTCCTATAGCTGTTCTGAATAAAGGCCAAGAAGCGATATCAAGAGCTAAACTCCTTCCCTACCTTGAAGGGAATGCCACAAATTACTTGCACTATTACAGAGAATTTGAAGAGACCTTATGAGTTCCTCTTGAACTTCATCTATAGCGATTGTGATTAAACCCACAAGAAAACACTTTGCTTCTGCATTTTGGAGCTTGCTACATAAGTAGCTATTACCATACAAGCTAGTAAGGGCTTCTATTGTACACTCTTGTACAAGAAAAGATGATTGAGCCTTGAATTGCTTAATCAAGACTTGTTCAATAAATACTGGGTTTGCCACTTTTGGGCTTTTTGCACTACCATCATAGATCATAAAGGCCGAAGCTAATGCCCCTATTGTTTCAGAAGTCTGGGAATCTAATGTGCAAGAATGAAAACTTTCACCAAGACTTGAAATTACTGAAGATAGTCCACCTGATATGATAGCTAGAGCACACATTGTATTTCTTGCAATGCTTGTGAAAATTCTCCTTGCATGAACTCCTTTGAAGGAGC
>JASDQU010588563.1:57182-69761 GCA_032191745.1 Picea mariana
AATGAAAACTTTCACCAAGACTTGAAATTACTGAAGATAGTCCACCTGATATGATAGCTAGAGCACACATTGTATTTCTTGCAATGCTTGTGAAAATTCTCCTTGCATGAACTCCTTTGAAGGAGCGATTGTTGCATTTATCAAACTTGAAGTACGATTAGCGTTTACAATATCACATCTTGCATCCTTGAAATACAAGCCCCTAGACATCCTCGTGTCTGATTTTATATCTCTTAAAAAGCTGCCTCGTTGATGCTCTATTCTCAGGATAGCAATTCGGGGCTGATTCCAATGCCTTGCAACCCCAAATGGCTAAGGGGAAAAACAAAAACCCTAATTGTATTGTCAACATAAGTTGGTGGCATGAAAAGTGTCAGACCTCCATCTATGCAGATACGGTTTTTGAAAATTGTGATAGGCATCGGTGCAAGATATCCTGGTATAAAAGAAGAAGTAATGACGGCATTAATCAAATCCTCTTTAGAGTCGAACTGGTCTATAAGAAAGGCTATCGGTGATTCTTTGCAGCTCTCTATGTTGTCAATTCCATGCTTAACATTTTCCTGACTGATTATAGAAGTGCCTGGAAAGATCTTGACCCAATTTGATAGCTTTGCTTTTCTGTCAGATTTTTAATCATTAATACCCGAAACAACAATACCCTTAGAACTCCTGTTGTAGACTTGTTGCCACGATCAATGTCTCTGATCCTTATCATTTGTGTATTTGAAAATGATTGTGGCTCTGCACTCCTCCTCATGGCTAGATGCCTTCATCTTGTCGAGTATTCCAACAACAAATGCTACATTTCTTCATTGGACAGCTGCGCAATCTTTGGTACTTATATCATCAAACACTTGGCAACCTATGGGCTTTTGACACTTGCGTTTCTAAGACTTGATGTATTGACCTAATGATTGAATTACAACTTGACTCATGGAGTTGTCTCATAGTGAATATCTAATAATTTAGAAAGACCATGTTTAGTTTGGTTTAAAACAAGATCCAAGACTTAGTCATAGGAATTAAACATGTAGCTTTAATTCATAGCTTTGGATTTAGTGTAGGTTTTGTGGAATGTGGGTATGAACTAGGGATTCAGCTCAAATTTAGAATCACCTCGAACACCCACCACTTCATAACAAAAGTGCATATTATTATTTGAGGATATAAAAGCCAATAAAGCTAGGATTGTAGGCTATGTAACATTTTATTTGCATTTTGAGTATTGCAGGTAAAGAAGCATAAAGATAAGGCAATCTGGGAAGGTGTCATCAATGGGAGATTTGATGAAGACCTAGAAGGTAAGATACTGGCCAGAAAAATTTAAAAATGAGCGATATAAATAGAAATTGAGAAGACACTGCAAAAAATACCAATGCGTTTTTTATCGCTAACATCTAGGAAGCATATTTTCTTGTCAATATCCAACATTGATCAAACTAGGAGGTCTTCCATCAAACTATGTGACACATGCCTCCAAATGCGCAAACAATTTGTCACTCCAATATTTGTAACGTGGCATGGCATGAGAGGTCCATGTGCATGAAGAATATCCCCAAACTGCCTATGCCATGTTGATCAATGCCTCGAGAGTTGTAAGATTGCATCGAGAGTTGTGAAGGAACTCAGGTGTTGTGAAGATAGCTTGGGAGTTGTGAAGATACTAATAAATAAAAAGTATCGTATTTGTTACTTAACAATGTACTTTCCTCTCAATTTCTCATTCCCTTTTGACATGTATAGGCCACCTTTACCTTTCTACCATTTTTTCTCCTTGGGTTCATATTTCCAACAAGGGTAGTGTTTCCATTGAGTTAAAGTTCCACCTTTCTTGTTCATTTTTTTCATAAATACCATGATTTGGGTTGTCTTTAAATTTTCCAAAAATTCTTAGGGTAAAGTTACATGTGAAAAATTCCCAACATAATAGGATACTAGAAAGAGTAACACTATGGTAATCATTATGAGCTTACTGTGATACTAATAAGATACTAGTAATGAACTAGTGTTACATCTTGATTGACTGATTGTTTCTCTCATTAATTGTCTTATAAGACGTATAAGAAAATGGGTATTTTTCAGAGCTATCTTCATTGAGGGAGGGAGGGAAGTTCAGGTAGAATAGAGGAAAGCGAGACATCTAGTAGGTCTAACAGGCAGAGATCAACTAGAGGTCAGAAGATCAGAAGAAAATTCCATAAACAAATGGAATTTTTTCTCATGAAAGGGGGATCATGTTCTTATGATCATGAGAGAATAGATGACATCCAGGTGCTCTTGAGGTACAGACATATAGTGAAACAATGGGTACCCAAGGATCTTCTTGAAATAAACACTTATTTTTGTGTAAATGAAAGGATATACCGGATTGCTCCATCATCATTACATGGTTTGGGGCTATTTTCCATGGATGGAATAAAGGTCTATTATGATGGATTAATTGAATTGATGGAGTACATCGAACCCTGTTATATCTACAAAGATTGGATATGAATAGTCCAATATACAAAAAGTATGTGAAGATATGGCTTGGCCACAAATTTTATACAAGTAAACGACAATGATCAAAATAAAGGAGAAACTATATAAATTTACAGAAGGCCAAAAGCAATGGAGAATATTGCAGGTTTTATAAACAGTACACGACCCACGGCCATAAATAAGCGACCCAATTGTGTATTTGAGGGGCATGAAGGAAACCGTGTATTTGTATGTGCAATAAAATCAATAGTTTTAGGGGAAGAGATATTGATTGATTACAATTTGAATCGAATAGATACAAATGTTGCTATTATGGGGGTAGTACGTATACTAATTTACCCAACCTGTAAGCATTGACTCTCATATTTTATGATTTTCATTATGTTCTATTTTTGTTATCAACATTTGAATTTCTCATAAATTTGAATTTATTTCTCATGATAATGATCATGGTTCTAATTTTACTGTAATATGGTAGATGATCATGGTAAATCAATAGTGGCCTCAGAACAGGTAAATGAACAACAATTTTTGAATTGCATTTAATGTGCATTTTATTTCTGTGGCGATCAATTATTCTATTTGTTTACATAACTGAATTATCATTTATTTTGTTGAATATGTAGTCGACGAGACATGATGTTGATGATGATTCACTTGGCGAAAGGGATTTGTATGAATCCCCTGACCCTATGATTTTAATAAGGAAAAAGATAAATAAAGGAAACAAGGAACTAGCTCACTTGTTAGATATTCTAGATCAAACTCCTAAGGTTGAAGAAAGGATCATAGAAGTTATGACAAGGCTTAAGACATATAAGGTAATAACCATAATTTCAAGTTGTTCTATTTTTATGTCATAAGATCAATTATGAAAGCTTGATTTTAAACTTTTACATTATCTAAACAAAAAAATGTTTTCTTTCTTATATAGAAATTTTTGGATCCTATTGACACCGAAATGCATGGTATCGGTATTAGTGGTGATGCACAGATGCCACAGGGTCCCAATGAAGGCCCTCGTATAGCTAGCAGGACCCAGCTATTCATATCTCCACCGTCCACACCATTAGGTGGGAGCCACAACACGTCCACCGAGGAAGCGGCCACTTAGGTAGGATCTGGAGGTGGTGACAAAGATGAGGTCGATGATTTGATAAACTATATGGTTGTTTTTCCTAAAGAAAGACACGTGACCAACACAAGAACCCTTAAGGGCACCTTTATGGTCAACAAGGAAAGGCTTACATTAAAGAAGGTTAAAGTCCCAGGTAATTTTTAAAATTTTATGTTTTTCATGTTCTCTATGTAGACAAATATAAATCATCTAAATTATTATTTTTGAATTAATAATGATATAATCATTTTGCATGTAGGGAACAACGATTTTTACAGGTCCTTGGAGAATAAGGCTTTGCTGATTTTTGGGCCCACCATATGGGAGAGGTGGAATTCCCATAATTCCAACCTCAAAAAAGAATTGATGGATTATCTAGAGAGCCTTTTTGGTGTAGAAACTTTTAATAAGACCTTGGCCACCACCGCAGCTCGCCAATATTTAAAATATACGTAAGAAACATATAGGAAGAAATTGAAACAAAATTATAGGTACGAGCATCCTCTGATGATTCCAGAGAGGGAGTGGAAGGACCTCATTGAGGATGCAAAAGAGAATAAATTGAAAGATGAAGGAAAAACACCCTTTGGTCCCAGAAGGTAAATTACAATTTCAATTGAATACCTTCAATTTCTTTTAGATGTAAATAAAACTATGGTATATATTAACATACATTAAAGTTTTGATGATAGGTTGATTGACATGTCAAAGGCCACAAAATCAAGTCTTTCCATATGTGGCCAACACAGGCTAGGCCAGGGTGGCTACTTGAAGTTGCAGTCATAAATTGTAAGTACCTAAATATCTTATTTGTATCGCCTTAAAATTTTTAGGTATTTCCAATGAATAACATAGAAAACACATACTTTTATGCAATGAAGGGTGATGAGTTTGGTACTAAAACCATGGAGGAAAACCTCAAGATTGGTTACAAGTATGGCTATAAAGAGGTAGTTGAACACCAAAAAAGATTTTGGCAGATACGAAGAACCACTTTGCAGGAAAAGGTAAATAAAATTCAATCCACATTAACCTTTATTATTAAAATAGTACAATCATGCTGGATATTATTAATATTTACAACTTTGTTTTAATCAGGGGAGAAACACTATCAACGAACACACTAGTACTATTGGCGAGTAGTGTGTTGATAGCAATTTGCAACCAGAAGATGGTTCTGATCCCATTCAGTCCCAATTTTCCATGGAGGCATAGCCGCACGATGGTACTATGATTAAGCCGGCACATGACGGTAATATGATTGTATTTTAATCATATGCTTAATAATTTCGTAGTTATACATTTTGTACTTCTATTATTTTTTACTTATACATTTATGATTTTCCTTATAAAGTTTGTGGTCTCAATGGAAGAGAATGTTGTACTTGAGGCTCATACAGTTGAAGAGGATCACGCGGGGGGAGACCATTCCAATGGTGCCAACCAGTGCACTAGGTAAATAATTACATTGTAGGTGTTTTTTTTAATATTACTAAACTAGTTCAATGATATTTAAAAACTGGACATTTAAATTTTGTATTTTTTTCTTTTGTAGGTGATGCCTCATCACAACGGCCTCCATTACAACATGAGTACCCTGCGACTAGGCATGCGCTGCATGATAGGACACAATCACAATTAGATTTTGAAGAGCACCCAGAGAACGAAGACGTAGATATTGATGAAATGATTAGGAACTATAGAGATAAGAAGAAGAGGCTGACTAAAAGTACTGAATGATGATGTACATGAATATTTTAATATGTTTGTTTTTGTTGTAAANATTGAGAGTGATGTGAGGGGGGGGAGGGGCCATAAGAGATTCCGCCTTCACGTGGTTGGCCCTGTTTAGTAGGGAATAATTTATTTAAGCCGTTTAATCTTGGAGAAAACCTCCCTCGATCCAATAGAGAAACAACAAAGTCAATGTTGACTTCGTTGCTGCTACTTCAAATCAAGGGAGGCAGTTTGATCAAATATTAGACATGTGGATCCATTAAATTATTCTCGAAACCAAGAGGATCTCATTCATGTATGTTCTGACACTCGTAAAAATGCATCTTAGAGTAAATAATGCGCTACAAATATTACTTGTATTGATTTTTTAGATTTTTACGGAGGTTGAATGATTTTGGTAGGTACTTTAAGATCTTTCTTCGTCGATTGAGGCAAGCTCAAGACTAACAAACAGCCATACATCTGAAGAGAAACACGCAGGGCCAACCATTCCAATTGTACTGTCGACCAGTTCATCAGATCAGGTGTGATTGCTCCTTTCAGCATATAGGTTTATATAGGCATCAATTCTAGTTATTTTAATTTAGATCTATTTATTTCTTTTCAAATATAATATAGATAAAAATGTGTGGTGAATAAATGGAGCATGCTTGGCACCTACAAGTGTCAAATTGGTTAATATGGATCTATTGCAAAAGATAGTAGATATGCATTAGAAGTTGTGGATTGGAAATAGTAGGGGGGTTGGCATGCTTGAGAACACTGTTAATTACAATTAAACTAAGGAATGACTCTAGAAAATAAAATATTTGGAGAAATCAATTCAAAGCTTGCAAAGTTAAAACATCGTGGCCTTCTACTCAATTCTAATTGCTTTATGTGTTACTTGTTTTCTTCTAATGTGCATGGAATGGAAAACTACTGCAATTTTCCTCTCCTTTTGATGAAAACAACTAAGAGATAGTCATCTTCTCAATCATTTTGCTAGTTATTATGCACTTCAAAATTGTGAGGTAGCTACTATTGTAGTTCATAAACCATTGTTCATGTGAGGAAAGTTTTGTACAAATTTTCTTCTTAACAATTTTATTTTCCTCTGCTCATGGTTTCATTTTATTTTGCTACGTAAGGCACAAAACAAATATAGTTTTTCTTCTTTAATTTTTCCTCGTTCTTCTCTTTCACCAAATACTGAGAATGACTAAGACCAAGTTCTAAGATTGTCTCAATGTTTTATAGACTTCTCTTTTCCAAAAGTAAGTTTGTAATCTGTGTGCAAGTTTTAGATGTTTCTTTAGAGTTGGTCATGCCCCTAATAATTGTTGGCGAATGATATGGTTGTGCAGAACCTAGCTGAAGATATACGACATTGAAAAAAAAACAGATCCTGGGATAAAGATGGTAATAATTCAATATTGTGGTATGTTGACAATCCAACATGAAATGAGGCCTAATATTCACACCTCGATTCCAAAAACTGATATGGATTCAAGTAGGCAAGATGAGAAACCCAAGGATTTTCACATTATATGCATTATGATTATACTTGAGAAAATAAGAGAGAAAATAGAAGAATTATATTGATATTATCACGATGGATGTTAACATTGGAGGCCAATACTTATGGTGAGCCTCTTGCACAATTAAAATGAATTACCAGCAAACTAGACAGAAGACTTAACAACATTAATAGGTTAACCACTAATATGTCCCTAACATAAATATCAGAAGATTATATATGATGACTAATGATTTACATGAAAGGCTCATAGTACAAATAACATAATATGTTATCATGTCAGTAACATACAATATGATCATGCACTCATAAAAACATGGCCTTGAATCTAGTTTCTTCACCAACTAAAGAAGAATGTTACCCTTAGCAGAAGAGGTGCCATCTTGAAATTATTTACCATCCATTCACCTAGGAGCATACCAAAAACACTTAACCTACTTAATGGATTTTGATGATGAATCCACAAACAATATTTGGTAAGCCACATGGTGACTTTAAACTAGTTGGTGATGGGGAGGAGATTTAATTCAGCCACAATGTCTATGCCACTTTTGACTGTAATGTCCCCACTTTGGGACAGCATCACAGTGCAGAGGGTTATGATGACCAGAGTAGCCAGATGGGTGTTATAGCGAGTACAGGGGTTATTGAGAGGGATTGTGAGGTACAGATGGCATTTCTCATCATATCTCATCATTATGAGCCATTCCACAGAGACTGGATTTGGTTCCGTTGCATTCCGATGATTTCCATGATTTTGACTATTTTGAGCTATAAGTCAATGGAATCCACTAAAGAGGTCATTTTCGGGACATTAATTGGAGGAACCTCTTAGTGTAATAGCTCATTGGAATTGAGAGGAGCAACACTACAGGATGGGATGGATAGAAGTGACTTTTAGTGGCCAGGGAAGACACATGGAGAGATAAGAAACTTTCATAGGTAAAAAGGTTAATTAATTAATTAAAGTGATTTAATTAATTAATTAATTAAATATTAATAAAATAAAATTCACTTTGGAGAGATAGGGTGAGACAAAAGTATAAAGGAAAGTAAAGGGCCTCTTCTCATTCATTTAGGTATGACTATCTTTTGATATCTTCATTTTAGCTAATGAGCTGATCATTGGGGGTTTTGAGGGTTTTGAGGGTTTCTCATTCGGTGGTGAAAGATTCCACCTAGCTTGTCCCAAGATTGGTCCCAGAGATGCAATACTCTCCCACACCATTCTAGTTCCAGATCTACTCAGTTGCAGGAGGATTCTACATCAGTTGTAAGGCAAAGAGAGAGAGGGCGCACCAACTAGGGTTTCTAGCAAGAGGGGTGCACCATTCATTGAGGGAGGATTCGTCCTAGCTGAGGAGAAGTGATTTCAAGAATTCCAGGTATTGGGTTTTCCTTGCAGGTGTCCTAGCATCATTCTTGGTGGTTTCTAGAGGCATTTCAGTGGTAGGTTTATTTGTATTGATAGTGGGACGATTTCCCAAGAGGAGGGTGCACCATTATTTAGAGGGTAGCTAGATCTAAGGATCTAGCAGGTATTTTGATGATTTGAGCACTTGGGTATTCATTGTCGTGCCTTGATCTATCATTCTAGTGGATTGGTGGAGCTTTTGGAGGTCTCTAGGAGAGAGGCCAAATTATTAGGTTTTTAGTCATCCAGCGGGGTGCACCATTCAGTGGAGGAGTTCAAATCTACAGGGTTTGAGAGGGATCTTGGAGATTCAGGCACTTGGGGTGTTCTTTCCATCACCTGATCTACTGCTTGGCATCTTTCTTGAGGTGAGTGGACATCTTTGGCACCAGGGCCGAATTTTTGAGGAGCTTCAGCTATCCAGCAGGACGTGGCATTGGTCTTCATCTCTTATATAGCCTTTGGAGGCTTATTTTGTATTATCAGGAGCCTTTTGTAGCAACTCTATTATCTATTTTCTTAGCCATCTATTGAGCATTCCAGATCGGCATCTCCATTGTAGCAGTTTCTTCTATCTTATGAATAAAAGAAGATTTGAGATGTTTTGGCTTGTCTATCTTATTTCATATGGTTGAGGTATGTTCCATGATTGTATCTTCTTGTTATTTGCTGCAACACACATGTAAACACATCAATAAACCCTAAGGCTGAAATCAAGAGGCCATCCTACAAGAAAATACATCTAAACAAGTAGATCAAAAAAGTGTTTGATGAAATACCTCACTCAAAAAAACTTTTAAAAAGACACCAAAACCATGATGTTCTTGGCTTAATGGCTTGGGATCATTATAGTGGTATCAGAGCTTAAATCCTGCAAACCTGAGGGGTCTTTAATAGGGATAAATGGATAGTTGGAAGGAAATGGATAGGATATCCTTTGAGATAACATGCTTGGAGATAACATATTCTGACCTTAGTGAGGAAAATAAGGCTTTCATAACCTTTCCTCAGTATGTAGCCTTTAGAAAGCTTGATTGGAGCAAATGGGATATTTTACATGGGATCATCATAGAAGATAAAAAGAAAAAAGAAGCAGCTAGATGGATGGAAGAACAGAGAAACCCCATGCCCATTAGGAGCACACAACCTTGCCACTATTGCAAGGGGCCATGGGAACCAGATCATAGGTGCAAGGGTAAGGATCATAAGCACACTATTAAGGCACACTATGATAGTGATGATGAGATGTGTGAGGATGGAGCGATAGATGTGGATTCAAAGCAGTCGGATGATGACAATGAATCTTGCACAAAGGCTAGTGATAGTGACTCTACCTCAGAGGATAGTGATGATGACTCTTGCATAGAGGCTAGTGATGCTTGCATGCTTGAGGAGGATGATGACCCTTGTGTAGTGGATAGGCAGCTGGATGGATAGGACGATAGCACGAGTGTATCATCAGACATTTCACATACCATTGATGTCTTTACATCTCAGCAGAGTAGTGACACTAGTGAGGAGTCATACGTGTTTTCACCTATTTATGACCAGCCTCCTATGGGGGCTGTGACACATCTTTCATTTGTTCAGACACCCATGATAGCCACGTTACATGAGGAGATCAGTGGAATGTTAGGTATGATGGATGAGCCTAGTGTGAGGGATGCACACCATGGACAGGTAGGCCCATAGATCCAGGAGGAGGTACAAGACATACGGACAGTTGACCTCACACATACAGGTCAGCCATAGGAGATTGAGTCACAGCTATTGGACACTCCATTGGCTGAGAAGATTGTAGAGGTTGATAGGTTGGTGGATCACTTACTTCTAGGATCGGCTTGCATTGATGTGGATGCGCTCTTTAGTATTCAGGATGACCATAGCATGTGTCTAGACACAACTATATGAGATCCAGGTGCAGAGGATAGTAGCAGGTTGAGTGCACAAGAGGATACGACTGCTCATATAGGGTACAGTGTGATTCAAGGGGAGATAACATCTAGTGATAGGGTGTAGTGGCATACAGGAGTACCCAACAACACAGTAGATAGTGGACAGTTCAGCACGTCATCTTATGCAGATGGTATTTTTGGGGATTCTAGAGTTGACACTAGCAGGATTAACACTAGCAATGAGGGGTCTGAGATGGCACCTCAGCATGACCATGATCAGGATTGATTTGAAATTGAATCCAGAAGCCTGACAAGGCTTAAAAATGCTCAAAAATGAAATTTCTTAGAATGTGAAAAAACTAGCGCCATTGTGTCCATCTCGTCTTCCTGATTCCGACAGTATATTTACTTCGTCAAACGGGCTCCATATGAGAAAGATATCACGTTCTATCCGAAAAGCCAAACAGGCAAAAAAAAGGGGATGACTATACAGTCCGTACAGTTCCACGTGGCATGATGACTGTACAGGCCATACAGCTGTACAAATGATGTGGCAATCCCAGAAGGAAACATGTGGTAGCTCGAGGAGGTGACACATGGCAGTCTGATTTGGCATATGGGCAGACAGTTGGGCCAATCTAGGGGTGACACATGTCACCACTGTAAGGGTGACACATGGTACGGGATGACATCAGCAGTTGACGTGGCAGGCTGACAGGGCAGTGACATGGTAGACATATAGTTCGACAGGTGGCAGGAATGTGGACCAATTGACATTTGATGCATGGAAGATTTTGGTTGGGTGTTGAGGTGCCACGTGTCCCAGTCACAGGATTCCACGTGGCACCCTATGGTTGGTTCGTGGTTTTGTTCAAAATTTGTTTGGTTTTACCGTGGGTCGAACCCCCGACCTCAGCTCCGGGGAATGGACTAGCAGGACCGGGCTAACCACCCGGGCGCCTGTTGGTTCTTACTATACATATGGTGCACATTGTATTTATGTTTGTTTAATGGATTCGTCGGTGGGGGAAAGGGTCGGGGATTAGTCCCAACCCATGGTCCAACGCAAACTTTCCACATATTACCGCATGACTGTGACCGGAAGCGCGAGGGTAAAGGATAAGGCCTAGCCCTTGGACCTTGTGCCAACCATAACCGCTGCCATGTGACCTAGGAGCTGATTCAACAAAGCATGTGGGAAGTTTTATACAGTTAATCCCCTGGATATATGCTAGCCTACAAAACAAGGAGCTGGAGCGTGAGGAAAGGGGGCCAGTGCATAGCCCGAGGGGCTAGCGCTTGGCCACATGGCCCATATGACCTTTTCAAAGGGGGCGCACACACAGAATCAGGGGATAATGCCTATTTTTAATTCAAAAGTGGGTTTTTTGGTTATGTATTTGGGATTTTATTGATTTAATGCTTGATTTTAGTTGATTTTCTTCATTTTTGGGAGATATTGGGCATTTTTGGAGCCCAAATTTTGGGAGGAAGTTGGAGATGAGAAACCAACTTTAGATCTATATAAACTAGGCATGTTTGAGGCCATGGAGGATAGTCAAGGGTAGTCAGAGCAGAGTTATGCTGAAGAGAAGCCAAGCCAAAGCCATTTTTATGCAGGGAAGATTTTGAGGAGCAGACGTTGTCGGGTCATTTTTGGGAGCTTCGGACATCCATTTTGTGTGCCATTTTCTTTGCAGGGTTCTTGAGATCCGGAAGAACATGACCAGATCAGTCTTGTAGCCAATTGTCACTACAACGATGTACTTTTGAGCTTTTTAACAGAAATAAAGAAGCCTCCCCCACAGAGACAAAGGCCCGGAGACGTAGGCAAAGTTGTGCCGAACTCTGTTATCAATCTATATGTTATGGTTTGTTGCCTATTATTTCATTTCAGATCTGCATATGTGTATATGGCTGTTATAATTACTCTTCTTTCCTCATTCTTTCACTAAGTTTCTCAAATGGTTAATTAACTCATGCAAAATTAAAACTCAACCATAGTCATTAAAAGATCCTACGGATCAAGTGGTATCAGAGCTAGTTGACGTTTGGATTTGAGTTTTGCATGTTAACCAGGGAAAATATAAAGCATGGTGAAGGTGATCTTGTTGCAGAGAATTCATTAATTGGATTGAGAAAGAGAGCTTCTCACAGTGAGAATATGGCATCGAAAGAAGGGATTTCTCAAGAGGAGGAGGAGTTCCGGCAAACATTCCATGCTATGTCAGAGATGGTGAAAGTTTTGTACGAGGATTACCTGGAACGAAAGAGACCAGTTTTGGGTGGATCTTCAAAAGGAAAAAGTGAAGAGGAAGAGGACCATCCTTAGATTCCTCCTTCACCTCCATCAACACCTCCTTCTTCTCCTTCTTCTTCAATTTCAAGTTCTAAATCTAATGAGAAGAAAAAT
>JASDQU010588563.1:69861-92064 GCA_032191745.1 Picea mariana
TAAAGAAGGCAGTGCAAGCAAGAAACAAACCAATAATTGTTTCAAATGAAGTAATTGATCTTAAGCAAGAACAAGACATGGTTGTTGAATGGAAAATCAATCATAAATTGCTTCAAGATAAGCTCATGTCGTGCAGATATTTCAAGTATATCACCTCATTTGCAGTCATCTTTTTGATGCTGTCATTAGCAATGTTTTCTACATGGATGATAGTGGCTTTAGTAAGATGTAACAGGGTTCAAATGGCTAACAATATACTGTCAATTGTCATGATTGTGTTACAGTTGATCTTGATGAGACAGGTGCACAGAACAGAGATCAGAGATAGTGGACAAGATGGGTGGCCTATCCCAAGTTTGTTGACTGGTCAGTAACCTTTTGGGGACCAAAAGGTCTTTTTGTGGGGAGGTGTGATCTGAAATCAGATCCAGAAGCCTGACAGGGCTTAAAAATGTTCAAAAATGAAAGTGCTCGGAATGCGACGAAACCAACACCATTGAGTCTGTCTCATCTTCCTAATTTCGGTGGTATATTTACTTCATCAAACGGGATCCGTATGAGCAAGATATTGCGTTCTGTTTGAAAAGACAAACAGGCCAAAAAAAGGGGATGACTGTATAGTGCGTATAGTCCGTACAGTGCCATGTGGCATGATGACTGTATAGGTCATACGACCATACAGCTGATGTGGCAATCCTGAAAGGCAACACGTGGAAACTCCAGGAGGTGACACATGGCAGTCTGATTTGGAGTACAGGTAGATAGTTGGGCCAATCCAGGGGTGATACATGTCACCATTGTAAGGGTGACACGTGGCATGGGATGATGTCAGCAGCTGACACGACAGGCTGACAGGGTAGTGACGTGGCAGACGTACAGTTCGAGAGGTGGCAAGCATGGACCAATCGACATTTGACACATGGCAGATTTTGGTTGGGTGTTGAGGTGCCACGTGGCCCAGTCACAGGCTGCCATGTGGCACCTTGTGGTTGGTTCATGGTTTTGTTCAAAATTTGTTTGGTTTTACCGTGGGTCGAACCCCCGACCTCACCTCCGGGGAATGGACTGGCAGGATCGGGCTAACCACCTGGGCGCCTGTTGGTTCTTACTATACATATGGCACACATTGTATTTATGTTCGTTTAATGGATTCGTCAGCGGGGGAAAGTGTCGGGGCTTTGCCCCAACCCATGGTCCAACTCAAACACACCACATATTACCACATGACCATGATCGGAAGCGCGGGGATAAAGGATAGGGCCTAGCCCTTGGACCCCGCACCAACCATAACCACTGCCATGTGACCCAGGAGCTGATCTGACAGAGCGCGTGGGAAGTTTTATACAGCTAAGTTCGTGGATATATGCTAGCCCACAGACCTAGGAGCTGGAGTGCAAGGAAAGGGGGCCAACGCATAGCCTGAGGGGCTAGCACTTGGCCACATGGCCCATATGACCTTGTCAAAGGGGGAGCGCACACGGAATCAGGGGCTAATGCCTATTTTTAATTCAAAAGTGGGTTTTTTGGTTATGTATTTGGGATTTTATTGATTTAATGCCTGATTTTAGTTGATTTTCTTCATTTTTGCGAGATATTGGGCATTTTTGGAGCCCAAATTTTGGGAGGAAGTTGGAGATGAGAAACCAACTTCAGATCTATATAAACCAGGCTTGTTTGAGGCCATGGAGGATAGTCAAGGGTAGTTAGAGCAGAGTTATGCTGAAAAGAAGCCAAGCCAAAGCCATTTTTATGCAAGGAAGATTTTGAGGAGCAGACGTTGTCGGGTCATTTCTGGGAGCTCCGGATGTCCGTTTTGTGTGCCGTTTTCTTTGCAGGGTTCTTGAGATCTAGAAGAACATGAATAGATCAGTCTTGTAGCCAATTGGCACTGCAGTGATGTACTTTTGAGATTTTGAGAAGAAATAAAGAAGCCTCCCCCACAGAGACAAAGGCCCGGAAACGTAGGCAAAGTTGTGCCGAACTCTGTTATCAATCTGCATGTTATGGTTTGCTGTCTATTATTTCATTTCATATCTGCATATGTGTATATGGCTGTTATAATTCCTCTTCTTTCCTCATTCTTTCACTAAGTTTCTCAAATGGTTAATTAACACATGCAAAATTAAAACTCAACCATAGTCATTAAAAGATCCTACGGATCAAGGAGTCACACCACTTAGCAACACATTTGAGAGTTAGTGAGGCTATGATCATGGAAACCAATAGATGTATTGATGAAATGCATGCAGTGATGTCAGATTACTGTTGGAGAGCATCAGTGGCATAGGGTAGCTCAGATGGAGGATTTTCCATGGATGATTTTCACACTCTTAGGAAAAGAGTGTCTATGTTGAGGACTAACTACCAGCAGTTGTTGAAAGACAGGGACTACCTACTGGGGATTGGCAAGTTGTATCACAAGGCCTTGAGGGGGTAGGAGTTGGAGGTAGACCAACTCACTCAGTAGTTGGAGAGCACTTGAGGATTCTTGAGAGGCACACAAACAACCCTTCAAGAATCGAAGTCTAGATCAAATGAGCTTCTTGAGGAGATCTGTCAAAGATCCACTTCATCTATCCTGGTGGACACTCTGATATATCCTTTGGTCACATGGTTAGAGGATGTTGGTGGTCTAGCAGAGGGGTGCTAGTTGATGGAGGACACTTCTATTTGTGTTCTGAGAGAAGTTGACCTCCATGTAGAGGTTGACCCATCAGTACACCCCGGATCTGTGATGCAACATGAGTCTACAGGAGATGACATGAGTATACCAGAGCATACAATGATGAGTGATAGCTCATAGAGACATGCCGAGATGTATGGTGGGATTCAGAGGGGTGTATTGACTTGCAGGGAGGAGATACACTTAGGGGAGTATGCAGATGTCACTCATTTGTAGCAGAAGATAGTTGTGGGGGATCACCTTCACCATTTCAGCAATTGCATGGGAGATGAGAGATGGAGGTTGGTTGACCAGCAATCAGAGGGGTTACTTTCGGTTGTACTGGATGGTTGGGATTTGGTGATGACCATAGGAGATTATTTATCATGGATACCGATGGATGAGCTGTTGGTCGAATCCTTGGGATTGACCAAAGCATGTGACACCGCCCAGTCCTACAGTCAGTTATCGATGTTTTTGTTAGCCTGTCCTGACACATTTATCATTGACAATAGCATGAGGAGGATAGCAGATGAGCGCATAGGGATTTTGACAGTGATCAGTCTCACACAGGAGCAGTTAGACAAGATTGGAAGTGATAAACTTCTAAGTTTTCCATGGGATCCAGGAGCTCATTGGGTGAGCCAGATATTTCACTACATGATGACCCAGGTTGTGCTCAAGAACCACACACTCCACTAGGGGTCGGTCCAGAGTGGACCTGTAGGGATTTGTCTAATAGAGCGAGGCATCTTTTCACTCTTGATCATCATGATTAGACGTGGATATGGATGGATAGATACTTATTCTACAGAGATTCCTTTACAGATACAGTTTCTGGACAACAGGTCTAGTGGTCACAGGTATTTCATCTTGAGGATCCAGGAGAGGAGGATCTAGTATGTATGCAGGGGACATACAGTTGTCGCCAGAGTAGTGCAGGTCCAGCATGGTGATCTTTGATAGAGGTTAGTATGGGACCTAGGGATTGCAGGGTTGAGAATTTCCCTGACTGACAGGGGTGAGTGGACCTTTGTAGAGGAAAGTTGTTCTAACTTTCCGTTTAGCTTCAGTGTTGAGGGGAGCACAACACTTGAGGGTGTCTCATGGAGGTCTTGCAGTACCTCATTTTTGCATCAGCATGTGCAGTTGATGGAGGCAATGTGGATATTGGTATATATTTGGAGGATGGACTCATTCTGAGATGAGGCCATGTGTCATGTGAAGGAGGTTCACAGGGTTGATATCTCTCAGGACTATGCTTCACAAAGTATTGCAATTCACTTTTTGATATGGGATCTAGGGGGTGGAGTATACTATTGTTCACCTTTCAATGGGTTTTACTGTGTACCCCCTAGGTGGACATGGGATCCTGGTATTTTACTTGGAGTGATTTGGGTATTGCTTGAGGACAAGCAATTTTCTAGCAGGGAGGACTGTAATGTCCCCACTTTGGGACATCATCATAGTGTAGAGGTTTATGATGACCAGAGTAGCCAGATGGGTGTTATAGTGAGTACAGGGGTTATTGAGAGGCATTTTGAGTTATAGGTGGCATTTCTCATCATATCTCATCATTATGAGCCATTCCACACAGGTTGGCTTTAGTTCCATTGCATTCCGATGATTTCCATGATTTTGACTTTTTTGAGCTATAAGTCAATGGAATCACTGAAGAGGTCATTTTGGGAACATTACTTGGAGGAACCTCTCATTGTAATAGCTCATTGGAATTGGAAGGAGAAACACTACAGGATCGGATGGCTAGAAGTGAATTTCAGTGGCTAGGGAAGCCACAAGGAGAAATAAGAAGCTTTCTGAGGTAAAAAGATTAATTAATTAATTAAAGTGATTTAATTAATTAATTAAATATTAATAAAATGAAATTCACTTTGGAGGGACAAGGTGAGCCAAAAGTATAAAGGAAAGGAAAGGGCCTCTTCTCATTCATTCAGGTATGACTATCTTTTGATATCTTCCTTTTAGCTAATGAGCCCATCATTAGGGATTTTGAGGGCTTTGACTTAACAAACCCTAGGGGATGATTTGGTGTTGAAAGATTCCACCTAGCTTGTCCCAAGCTTGGTCTCGGAGATGCAATACTCTCACACACCATTCTAGTTCCATATCTACTAAGTTGCAGAAGGATTCTACATTAGTTGCAGGGCATAGAGAGAGAGGGCACACCAACTAGGGTTTCTAGCAAGAGGGGCACACCATTCATTGAGGGAGGATTCTTCCTAGACGAGGAGAAGGGATTTCAGGGATTCCAGGTATTGGGTTTTCCTTGCAGGTATCCTAACATCATTCTTGGTGGTTTCCAAAGGAATTTCAGTGGCAGGTTTATTTGTGTTGACAGTGGGACGTTTTCCCAAGAGGAGGGCGCAACATTATTTGGAGGATAGCTAGATCCAAGGATCTAGCAGGTATTTTTATGATTTGAGCACTTGGGTATTCATTGTCGTGCCCTGATCTATCATTCTAGTGGATTGGTGGAGCTATTGGAGGTCTCTAGGAGAGAGGATGAATTATTAGGGTTTCAGTCATCTAGCGGGGTGCACCATTCAGTGGAGGAGTTCAGATCTACAGGGTTTGAGAGGGATCTTGGAGATTCGGGCACCTGGGTTGTTCTTTCCATCACCTGATCTATTGTTTGGCATCTTTCTTGAGGTGATTGGACATCTTTGGCACTAGGGCAGAATTGTTGAGGAGCTTCAGCTATCCAACAGGACATGGCATTGGTATTCATCTCTTATCCATCCTTTGGAGGCTTATTTTGTATTATCGGGAGCCTTTTGTAGCAGCTCTATTATCTATTTTTATAGCCATCTGTTGAGCATTCTAGATCGGCATCTCCATAGCAAGTTCTTCTATCTTATGAATAAAAGAAGATTTGAGATGTTTTGGCTTGTCTATCATATTGCATATGGTTGAGGTATGTTCCATGATTGTATCTTCTTGTTATTTTCTACAACACACATGTAAACACATCAGTAAACCCTAAGGCTGAAATCAAGAGGCCATCCTGCAAAAAAATACATCTAGACAAGTATATCAACAAAGTGTTTGACGAAATAACTCACTTAGAAAAAGTTTTAAAAAGACACCAAAACTGTGATGGTCCTGGCATAATGGCTTGGGATCATTACACTGACAAACTCAACCAACTTTTCAATTTCTGTGTCTCAGTATATTGTTCGCCATACCTTCAACTTATCTACACTATCTTTTTTGGAAATTCTTCAAGAAACATGCCCAAGATATTGGATTTCATAAAACAAACATTCTTTATCTTAGATGTCATGTTTGAGAGGTACCTCTTTCCACAAAATCACATGGGACTTCCACCTGGCCTTGTCCCTTTGAAATCATGCCATATTTCTTTATTTAGGTAAGGCAGACCATATCATGAATGGGTTCTTGGTGGACATCTTAATATTCCATCAACCATCAACCTCACAAGTGAACCAATACCACATTGTCATAAGTACAATATTTGAATTTTCTCTTCCTCTACTCAGATGCTAGATTGCTAACCTTAACAATGCCTTATAGATTTGCATGTAATAATATCATTTCTTGTCATATTATACTTACTATACTTTTGATCATTTTTGGTCATTTATAGATACTAATATTTTATTTTTCACTCTTTCATTGTCCTTCTAAAATTTGCATGATCTACTTCCAGATCTTCTACTTCATCTAAACATTCAGGACTACATACATGTCCATGTTCTTGTACATACTACAAACTACATAAATTCAACATGTTATTCTTGAATATCAACATTAGTAATAGATGCACATGCATTCAATATATTTAGGGAAATAAAAGGCATGGTAATACAATATACTTACCAGTGGAAAATCCCTGGTTTGTAGTGATATGAGTGCAAAATAGTCGAAAAATTCTACAAACACCCGTAGAAGACAATTTGGACTGAAATACTTGAATATTTGATTGGATTTTGACCTGGAGGCTGCCATGTTTGTTGCTTCTGAGCCAAAAGTGTTGTTTCCAACTGTTTCCAATGATATTAATCAGGCTGCATATCATTGCCTTCTTACTTATCCTTCTATGTCACTATGTTCACATGGTTCAAATATCTTTGAGGCATAAGTATATACATCTATGTTAGTGATATATACAAGACTTTGGTATCATATTACTGTTGGAGAGGGTTTGATACCTGAATATTCACATGCAAACTTTCATTCTCTTTAGGAAAGAACAGAGCATAAGAAAAATGGATATGGAGGAGATCCTATAGATCACTTTGACTAATGTTGGTTGAATGATTTTCTCTTAACAATGTTCTATTAACCATATTCATCAACCTCTGAACATACAAAAGACAAATATTTGGGCTAGACTTATTGGACCTTTTGGAATGGGCATCGAGACCATTCACCTCAGTCTCCCCGATATAAATATTTTCACTTGGATAGAGAAATAGAACAAACATGCCCTATTTTTTTATGGTACTTTCTTAAACCAACATTTTTTATGATGATCATCACTGGTCATTCAGAGGTTATGGACAAGATGTCAAAGGTCATAATTTTGTTTTTGAGGACATGCAATAGGAATATTTAGGACTATCATCTTCAGGGTGATATCAGGGTGACCTGATGATAGACCCGGGGTACACATCTTATTTTTCTTGGAGATAGTTCATTTTGATGGTTGTGGATCCTCTTGCCCCATCATGGTGTTGCATGATATGCTACACATTGATTCATTGGCTTATGTGGTTGATTGTTTCGGTGCATGTTTATCTCTTCATGGTTACACTTGATGCTTATATGGATACAGGTGATATGATTTTGGTGCTATGATATGATATTGATGGGAGAACCATCTTGTGGCTTCTTCAAATTACATGCCTTTGGTTGATGGTTATGGTTTTCTTATGCCCACATGATTCATTCAGACATTTTCATATTGGTAATTGAATGGCCCCCATGTTACTTCAACACCCTTGTTCATTGGATGATTTCAAGCACATTGTGATGGGATTGAATTTTGTTCCTAGTAGATCACTCTCCTTAATATAATGGAAAAACGTGTGGCCTAGTCATGTATGAGTTTCTATCCTAGCCTAATTTTATCTATTTGTCTATCTACCATTGGAGGTTGTGGTATTTGAAGTTTTCTTATGAACCTTATTCACCTTGAGTTTTGAACTATACTTAGTGCATATTTGAGGGAACTTGAATATTGATTTGCCATCATAGTTTCATGATTGATCTAAAACATCATAAGAAGAATTTCCAGCATAATATTAGACCCTACAAACCCACAGGAAGACAATAGTCTACAACACTATATCGGTACTCTATTGACAAATTCTACAACCTGTTTCATCATCATACGACAATTAAAAAAGATGTATTTTGTGGGAAGAAAAGTGCTCGGAAAGGAATCCTATACACATTGGAAGCTAATTGTAGGCAGAGAAAAGACTTTGAAAAATCTGAGGATAAGCTGCCATGGACTCTAGTAAAATTAGAACTGACTGAATGCATCAGGGGTGGTTCATTTTTTTTATTCTCGTAATATTGATGCCCCTCCAACAACACTTGATTATGAATTTTAGCAGCAAATAGAATGCACAATCATCTGTCATTAGATAAACATAATCAATGCACATAACATTTACTCATAAACAAGAAAAGACAAGATATGGAAAACTTAACAGTCTATAATGAAAGAAACTCTTGTTTCAATATGTATTCAAAATGTTTCTATTACAGGAGATGTATCCCAAGTTCCCAAAGTCGAACGCCTATGTCTGTGGCCTCTATGGGCTTAAATAATATTTACATAAAATTTATCAGATCCCAAAGAAATGGATCGAAAATCAATAGAATCTCTAAATCAAACCAAATACAACAACTAAAGATCTAGATCCTATTTTTATGGAGTCGATCCATATCTTTTTTGTTTGATCTTTAAAGGCTCCACCCGAGCCTCCTGATAAGTGTAGGAGACTTATATCCTCGAATCTCACCAGTTGAGACACCATTCAATGCTTGATTGCTGAAATCTAGGCGAATTTAGACTAAATCTGCATGTATAGAAAAATTCTTAGTTTGCAACGCAATACACTAGGAAAACATGATTTGCACTACAGACTGGCTCAGGGATGATTTTAAGGATGGAAATTTGTTTTAAAATGTAGAAACTTTGGCGAATCTTACTAATCCTTCATATGCCAACTATAAATGTTTGGCGATATTTTTGTAAAAATATTCAAATTTATAAGGATTTTATATAGTTTTTATAAAATTTTGGGGATTTTTAAGGTAAAATAATTTTATCCTATAGAATTTGGGAAAACCATTTTTAAAATAGTGAATCTCAATTTTGGAAAAACCATGGAAAATTATCCCATGAGCGAAATTTAGCCCCTAAAATCATCCATGGACTAGTTGTGTATGACTGTCTGTGAGAAAAATGAGTTGGAGAGTGACTTTAGTAGATAATACAAGTGTTGGGGGAAATTGTTGTAGACCTGATAATTCATGCTATGACTTGTACAATCTTCAAAACCTGCAGCTTTTATTACTTTGCCCTCCTTTCATTCCATCCTCAAAATTTGGGTTTGGTGTAATAAGGTAATAATTTCATTGATTAAACCAAGTGCTGAAGGTTTTAGAAGTCATCATCTGAAGAGTAAACACCCTTTGATATGCATTTCTGTTTCTTCCATTTGTTCATTATGGTTGAAAATCTCCATGTTTTATGGGCCAAACATCTTCCCTATGCTTCAATAATCAATATTTCCATTTGAGAAGTAATCAAAATAGTCATCCTCAAAAGGAATCAAAACAAAGCGTATTGTTAATAGGGTCATCATATGCAAAAATGCCAAAATTACTGTCCACCCTGCTGAGAATCAAAATGGACAGTAAGAACTTGTCTTGAAAAAAAATGAAACATTAATTAGAATGTCATTTATGAACTTCCTTTAACAAGAAGATTAGGGGAAGAAGTTTGTTTCAGGAATATTGCCAGATTCTCTTTGCTCAACATGTTCTTTGCCAAATAGGCATCTTCTGCTAGTTTCCTGTTGCTTGATCTTAGAATGAGATTCTTCTTATACATGTTCACTAACTGTGCTCTTTGTATGCCTTTCTTTTTTACTTTGTTATTCATTTTAGTAAACTATTCATCAAGATCAGCCATATGCCCATTTATCACTTGTGTTAGTATATCATTTCTCTTCTACAATTTCTGATTTGATTCCTTTAATGCTTGGAGTTCTAACTATACTTCTTCATATTTATCTTTGTTCCGTTGGATGACAAGCACTAGCTGTACAAGAGGCTTCCCAAGCTCAAAAACAATTAGACAATCTCTTGAAACCCTTTGAGACACCTTCATACATAAAAATTGATGATATGGGAAAAATAAAGCATTTCCCATGAGTCTGTAGCAAGTACTTTGTATTTCTCTCTTCTTGCACTAACAACTCGTGAATGTGTAGAATGATCACCAAATACATGTGAATTTTGCAATTTGAATTGTCACGATAACTTTAAATGACCTCTAACTGACCTTGATGAGCTGATGTAGGTGATCTCGCTTTTGAAATATTGTATCCTCATATAAACCAACAACTTGAATGAAATACTCCACTTGCTCCAAATTTGCCTCACCTAAATCTCTGTGTCGTCGATGCCTTTCAACACCGAATCTTAAGACTTGGATCTATCTTCTGGTAGCTAGATAATCATTCACCTTCGGACAATCTTGTCGACATCTGCAAAACATACTTGACATCTTCAAAATCGTTTGCACCTGACAGCTCATCGAATTTGATAACTGGCGGGGAGAGTTCTGTTTTAAAACTGTATTTTTATATCTGCTCAATAGCACAAATTCCACATGCATCGGGTGTTTAAGGTATGAGGACCTTTAAATATGTCAATGGTTTCATATTATATCGATGAGACATGTGGAGTGTGGTATTGGCACTTGCATTGGGCTTGTATGTTGACTTGTGGCTCGACTTGTATTGGTTGGGAGCTCTGGTATATGCACTTGACATGTGGACTTTGGTGTGTGAAACGACTTATCTTAGGATTAGACCTAGTTCACTTGAGCACAGACCACTTTTTGGTAAAAATTACAAAAAGAAAAAATATTTTCTTTTTTTGCAAATCTAAAGAGGCATAAAACTAGGGTTTTAGGCAATACTAACAAAGTTTTTGGAATGCAGGTCAAAAGCGAGGATCATGAGGTGTCTAGTCAAAATTTGATAATAGGTGCTCATGAGACTTGATGAAGTTTTATAAAAAACTATGACGTAGGCAAATAATAAAAGAGATTTAACAATGCAAGCATGAAAATGCTAAAGACGCTAAAAAATTTAAGAGGATATTTTGAGCGCTAACAGTTGCCATAATACCGACACTAAGGCATCATCCATGTATCAATTTTGGCTTGAATATAATCTATAGCAGATCAATACAATCAGAATGGTTATGGAAGCTCAGTGAAGGATTTGATTTGAAATTTATTAAGTTGGAAGGAAGCTACATTTATCAGTACTGTAAAGGGGGGTCTCTGAGAATTTCTTGATGCAGACATAATCTATGTCCAGTGGATTCTAAGGCCCAATATGTTGGGTTCCATCGCTAGGATGATTACAAACAAGAAGCATGCCAATAGGGCACATCACTAGCTATTGTTGCAAGCAACCTACTGATCTGGTTAGGACAAATTTTCAGCCCATTGGAACAACAATATACAATAGTCAAAACGTTTCACTAGTGAGGAAGAAGAGACAAGTTACTTTCATACCTATTTTAGTATCCATATTTAACTCGCACCACCATCTTCAGGTCTGTTCATCTTTGAAAGAAATTGATATACTGGCCATGGCAAGAAGAGTGCTCAAGAAAGGTGAGATACTTGTTGCTATGAAGACATATGGTTGTTATATATGGAGCGATCATCATTTTCATGCCTTGAGAACACTGTTAATTACAATTAAACTAAGGAATGACTCTAGAAAATAAAATATTTGGAGAAATCAATTCACATCTTGCAAAGTTAAAACATCATGGCCTTCTACTCAATTCTGATTCCTTTATGTGTTACTTGTCTTCTTCTAATGTGCATGGAATGGAAAACTACTACAATTTTCCTATCCTTTTGATGAAAACAACTGAGACACAATTGTCTTCTCAATCATTTTGATAGTTATTATGAACTCCAAAATTGTGAGGTGGCTGTTATTGTAGTGCATAAACCATTGTTCATGCGAGGCGGGTTTTGTACAAATTTTCTTCTTAACAATTTTATTTTCCTCTGCTCAAGGTTTCATTTTCTTTTTGCTACGTAAGATACAAAACAAATATAGGTTTTCTTATTTTATTTTTCCTTGTTCGTCTCTTTCACCAAATACTGAGAATGACTAAGAGCAAGTTCTAAGATTATCTTAATGTTTTATAGACTTTTCTTTTCCAAAAGTGATGCAAGAGCATCGATCCACCTCAAGAAATGCGCCATCACACAAACACACAATGGAGAAAGGGAGAAGTATTAAACCTCCCATTTTTAAATTTGAAATAATCCTATTCAATTTTTTTTGTTGTAAGGTTGTAAATGCTAAGCCATGCCTTTGTACAAGTAGTGGTTGGATTGCCTTAAAGGGTTGCTTGTAGCAGGCCCATATCTTAGTCAGGTCTAGGTAAACATTTATGAAACTTCAATGTAATAGATGAGGTTAAGTGAGAGAGGACGAGCTCAGAGAGCCCCTCTTTTGTAAGGAGATATTGCGTTAGATTTCATAGAGGGAAAAATGATAGAGAGGTCTTAATAGAGAGGCCTTAGGAGGTAGAATAGATCTGAGGGAGAGAGATAGAGAGAATTGGGACTTTGTTGTAGTCTCGTTTTGTAATCATGTGTATAGACACACAGAGATAATAGAAAAGCAGTTATTTTTGCATATCATGTGTTTGTCTGTTTATATGTTTTTATGCATTTTCATGCTTGAATGCGAACTTGTGAAGTATTGCATGAGTTTCAATTATTTCTCATCTTTGAGTTTCTGAGTGCAAGGAGTGCACACAGTCCACAAACAATGTGTTGAAGGAGGTTTAACCTCAGGGGAAAGCTCAAGAGTGATACCGTTGGACCTTCATCAATGAAAGTGCAAGGAGTGCAAGGGTGTTATCACATATTATGGTATGGGGCGTTTTCCCCACTGGATTTAACCCTTGGGTGGAAAAAGGCAAAGAATAGGGTTAAAAAACCCACTAATTGGCGCTTATCCTAAGCCTATCAGAGTGATTTGACCATTTGGGATGTTGCAATAAGAGGCACGTAGATCTAGGAAGCTGAGATCTGTGTGCTCCAGATCAATGGTCGATAGCCGTATCAGGGATTCAACATACGTGGTCATTAAAAAAGGTAGAGCGGGCTGGGGAAAACATCCGTTGTTTTTTAAGGCACTACATGTCATCCAAAGACACACATCGGGCCCAAAAGTGGGGAATTTCAAACCAGTTTTCACGGCCCTTGATCCTATCCCAGGACGATAAGTGGCCACCCCCTGTATATTCACTCCCTCACAGCTGACCTCTACTCACCGTCCTGCCTGTCGCATCTCCCCTCTCTTCTCTTGCCACCTCTACCACTTTGATCCACCTCAGCTCCTTCTGTGTCACCCCCATAGATTCTTCCAAGCCTCTGTGCCTCCTCCACATGGACATCGCACACCCAGTAGCCTTCCATTCATGCTCTTCATCCCACCAGATCCTCGTCCACATCCACAACTATCTATTCATATCTGCAAGCATCCAACTTAGCTCCATATGGAAGAATGCAGAGGTTGCCACGTTCCATAGGTGCAATGTTGACTCGGGCCTTCTCGATCCTGAGGAAGTGATTATTAAGGTTGGTTGGAAGTGGTTGAGCATCACTTCCACCATAAATGGAAAACCCGGGAAGGACTGACAGATAGTCGGCTCAGCTGCAAATCTATTCTGAAGCACGATTACGTCTCACAGAAGATTGCATGCACAGTCTTCCAGGAAGCATGCAGACACAAAACCTTCAATGCAGAGTCTCAGGCATGCTTCTGTGGTTTTTCTTTGGGTATATATAGGGAGTTTTTTTATTTTGTAATGGTCTTGGGTTGAGCAGAGCTCCCATCTTGTAATATGTTTTAACACCAGAGCTGTGTCTGGTTATGTAGTCGATTTGAGACTTTCAATTAATAGAAGTCAGTTTCTTTCCATCTCTCTGTAAATGTTGCATTAAGACACTTAGAATTGGATTATCCAGTCAAGGGTTTCTATGCTATTGTTATGTAGCTTTGATCATAGTAGTTTTGTAACTAGTTTCAATTAGCTCTCCTTGTTATCTTTTTCCTTCTTGCACATAATGGCTCAGAATTGGAGGATCCAATCGAGTTGTTATGACCACATTGATGTGTAGATTTGATTGTTGTGTATTTGTGACTGTGTCATTAGGACACATTTTAGTGTATGAAATTTGGGCTCGAGAACATCATCAAGCCTGAGTTTTTCCCCTCGAATCTAATGGAAAGTCGGATGACCATATAATTTTTGTTTGTTTTCTCACCAAGTCTTCCCTCTGCTCACTTTAAAACTCAATCCACTGACTAAAGTTAATGTGGACCTCACTTCCCTGTACCTATCCTACCCAGTTCTGTGTTGTAACATAATTCTAGTGTTGATTTTTGTCCATTGAACACCATCCATTTATATCAACATCCAGCTAAATAGTGATGGGTACTGGGCTTACCTCCCTTGCAATCAGTAGGTGACTTCTAGTGCTGAAAATGGGAATAACTCTTTATCAAGTTCAGAGAGAACCAATGTTACTGAGGACTCTATAGAGCTCTGCCAGGTGGGCATTGATCCAATACAAGTGTGAAAAGGAGAACTCTGTGTCGATTTCGAGAAAAATAGATTTGTTGAATACTTTGTGAGGAAATCTCTGAAAGGAGTGCATCGAGTGGAAGAACACCAGGAGAGCGAGAAGTATTTCTTTTTGAAGAAATCCTTTGGATTCTGAGTTTGACAAAATCACGAGAATGCAAGGTGTGTGTGGGAGGTCGAAATATTTGAGGAGATCAAGCTCAGAAGGAATAATGCAAGAAGGGTGTCTAAGACAGAATTATTTTAAGTTTATAAGCTCAGAAGAGATAACTCTTTCAAAAGATTAAGAGAGACCCAAAGGAGTCTGTTGGCACAGGGGTAGACTCAGGGTTTAACACTACAACAATGCACCAACAAAGCCCTAACTACTGACTCTTTCGAAAACACCTGTGAAGAAGATGAAGTCTCACTCGAGGTATATGTATGGGTGGTTGCAAGACTCAGGTGTCTACAGCCTTAGTTGGGACACATATCTATGATTTTGACACTTAATACAACTCTTAGCACCGTCAGTTCCTCAATATGCAATCACTATTCACTTCACTGATAAAACAAAGCTTCACAACATTCACACTAATCTTTAGTATTTAAGAACTTAGCATATATAAGTGGGTCAGAATGATCATATCAGGCACTAAGCATGACTATCTTGATCAGACCTAATATTCTCACATATCATAAGCACAAAGCAGAAGTAGATCTATCTAAACATAGAAAGGCACTTAGAAAATAACATGTGAACACATCAAGACAAAGCACAAAGAACATAACACAGTGTTTACATGGTTCACACCCATCCTGGGGTTATGTTCACCAACTCTTCTTATTTATAGTCTTTAGTCAATAAGTTACAAGAACAAAACCATCAAAATGCTTACTCCGCATAGGACATAATATCTGTGTATCTCGCTAGATCCTTCTTCCTTACATTATAACACTAAGCTATCTATAGTCTCACACAAGGACTTGCACTCAGCTCTGCAAGTCTTACACAGAATGCACAAAGCCCTGATCTTGCAAATCCAACCCTTGGCACCTAGCATACATCACATAGATATACTATTCGAATCCTTCTTACATTGCCTATCCTTCTATTTATACATACAAAATAGGCCTAAACATGGGTAAACCCATGGGACAACATCCCATTCTGATTACATATTCCCCAAAACCCAAAAAGGATCTAAAAGTGGGTCGAGATCCCATGATCTCTGCTTCATCTTGCGTTCCTCCTTCGACAAGTTGTTGAAGTCCCAAAATAGGTCAACATGACAAAGAAAATCCAAAAACTTGGTTAAGGGCCAATAGGCCCCCAACACTCACCTGTGACTCGTCCCAAGTCACTCTGGTCTTCTTAGTTCTGCCTTGAATGCATCGAGCTTGGCTCAATCTATTTCAACTTGTTTCTTTGTTGTGGCCTCTTGTTCAGTGAACTCCTGGATTACTGTGTCGTTCACTGACCCTTCTAGGCGTTGTTCTATTGCAGTGACAACCTGTTCTAACTCTGCTCCTTAACTCTCTAGCTCTGTAAACAACTGACATGCCTTATATTTCACAGGTTGAAGTTGTTGAGTGACTTTCATCACTTTTCTTTGAAGCATATGGATCTGCTGCTGAGCTGTGCGTTGTTCTTGAGACCTCTTCATTCTTTCTACAACTGACAGGTCCTTCAGCTATGCTTGTAGTGTATCTACATGCTTCTTCACATCTTGGAGATGCGAATATAGTGTTTGTAACTCCGAGTTCTCATTGAGGTTTTCATATGTCTAGGCACTGTGGTTACTCAGCTACTTGCATTCCAATGCAAGATCTTTTTATCTGGAAACTGTGTTGCGGGTAGTTGCTTCTCGCTGGTCCGTTACGTCCTACAGGGTCTCGAGTATAGTGCGGAGCTCCAAGTCTGCTATGTGCTATTGGAGCTGCTGGATTACTTTTTCAAGTTGCTCCACCTATTGTGGAACTCTCTCTTCAGCCTTTAGTTCGACAACTATCACAGAGCAAAGTGCTCTGTGAACCATTTCCTTTACTTCGAGTTGCTCGATGAGAAATTGTTCCTTGCTTTGCTGTAACTGTTCTTTTTCTTCATCCCACTTCACTTGCAGAGAAAGATTTTCCCGTTCTCCAACACTGCATTACTCCTCAAGGTATTTATGTACTTGCGCTAAAGACTAGGTGGGTTGTGCTATTTCTTTCTAAGCTTGTCAAAGGTGAGCTTCAACTATATCATTGATCCAATGGAGTTGAGCTGGCTCATATTCTAGTTCTAGTGTTTCTGATGGCAGAGGCATAGTGGAGATTATGCAATTGGACTATAGTGCCTATTTCAATCCTTGGAGTTCAACCTTGATTTGAGTGAACACCTACTCCTTCTTAGCTTATTGCTTCTCTGCTATCTCCAGTAAAGCATCACTCAGGGTTGCGACAATAAAATCAAAGTCATCTGATGTGTGGGTAGTCTCAAATTTGGTCCTGGTGGCTTTCATTTTCTTTCGGGATGAGGGTTTCGGTGGGGAAACCTTCCTTTTCTTTGAGGGGTCCTCCTCATCTCTAGGCGGTGTAACCTCACCTTTCTTCTATTCAACTTCTGCGCCATCTATCTCTCTTCCATCACCTCCTTTATCTGCTGAGATGGAAGCAGTCTTCACAGAGGTACTGCTGACATCTTGGGAATCTTCATTATTCTTTGTTATGCTGGGTCTAGGGGTATCATGCGCTGCTTTGGGACTATCAATATCAGATATCTCTATAGGGTTTGCTGGCATGAGGACATCCACCGACCATTCCTTGGTGATTTCCTCCAAATCCTCCTCTGTCAACTTGTAGTATGATTGTAGTTGTTCTTTGTGCTCATCAACGCAGTCTATGATATAGATGAAATGGAGGTTCGCGCTGAATTTAATCAAGGGCCTAAAGCTGTGGAGGGTGTTCAGGGTTATACAAGGCTCAGACTAGATAGTTGTCTTCAGCTAGTTGTAATAAGAGTGGAATACAACATTTGACTGCCATTGCTTATTCATGTCATTCGAGTACCATAGTGTACTGAACTTAGTGGCCAAAGGTTCAAACGACTGGATGTCTGGGAAGGTTCCACCTTTCGGCATCTCCCATGTGATGAAATTGACCAGTATGAGAAGCCAGCTAAAGTGGAACTCATATCCTTAATCCTATGTTGCCCTGCATTCGAGTTCCAACTAGTTTACTGGGTACTGTACCCAATTCATCTGAAGTCCTTCTGTGCACTTCCTTGTGAGGTTGACTATGAACCCCGTGACTTGGGTGGGTCGATTCTTTCACACCAACTTTCCTATGATCAATTGGCAGGCAAGGTGCACTATGACACTCTAGATAGAAGCTACCTTGTAGCCTCACGTGCCCTTACCGACATCGCCGTAAGTGTCCTTTATCTCCTGGGTGAGAGAGGGATCCATGGTCTTTCTGGGGTAGAACTCCTGTGGGCCAGGGCCTTGCATGCTTAGCCCTTTGATTCGATTGATCAATGTCAGATCCACTATGATACAAAAGTTCAACCACAAATATCCACCATGGTAGTAGGCAAACAACAACTTGATGCATGAGTTCACTTCTTGATGCCTTACAAAGTGTGGGATCTTCATGACGTTGAGCAGTGTTAAATGTGCGAGGTTTGTGGTCCATGACTAAGGGACAATCTTCGAGTTCTTTCCCTTGGTTCTGGTCAGATACTTGTGTGGGGCAAGAATTTTGTACACCTTCCTGTCACTGAGGTTGAAGTCGCTAAACTTCAATGATGTGATTTTATCTTGGTTTGTGTGCACTCTGCCTATCCCTTTCCTGAGGTACACAGTGACCAAAGCATACTCAAAATCTCTGGGCACACTGTCTCGATTTATCGCGCTGCTCAGAGGGGGTGGATAGGTGGGTAATATACTCATGATTAATTTAGCATTCACAAGATCATCCCTATGCTTATTTTTCTTTTCATCTACTAGCTGGGATGGACCAACTCGAGCAGTGGATGGATAGGTTGAAAGTCCTCTCATCGAATATGATTGTACACCTGTAGACACTCCTCTCTCTGACATGGCTCTTTCAGTCATCAATTCGAGGAGAACTTTTGTTACTGATTCTTCAACTGTGGTGAGCTTGTTGGACATATGCATTTAGGATTAAAATTATTGGGGTCATGATGATCTTATATACGACACTAGAACAAACAACAATAGCGAAATGATCATTTTATACAATTCTCTTAGTCTTCGGGCTTCAAATTCTCAGTTAGCAAAAGTGTTTTCCATGCATGGTGCGATGGGATAAGTAGGAAAATCGACAACGGTTCACTTGCAATAGTTATGGGCCTCCATTAACTCTTGTTTGACCCATTATATCGTGGTCTAATGGTATGATGATGAACCTTTATTTCCTTTTTTCCCATTCAAAGCGTCGATCGAATGATTATAATATCCCTAACAACTATATTGCTTTGCCATGGCAAAGTGCCATGTGTCGGTGTTCTGATATACCGACGAAGCTCCAATTCTGCAAATTTTCTGTCTGTGAAGTTCCCTCTAGAATCTTATGTAACTTTCCAATCTTAGCCCTCTTTTTACTTATCTTTCTAGCCTTCTTTCTAGTGAGCTTCATCTCGGTATGTATTTTTCTGATTCTTATCTTCTTTTAACATAGTCACTACGTGTTGTTGAGATTCTTTCCTAGGATTAAGGGGTAATACCACTTCTTTATCTGAAGTAAGTACTTTAGTCTTCTGTGGGTCTTCTAGTGTTCTTGCAACTTCGACATTAGGGTCTCTAGTGTCAAATAGCTTTGATTTGTTCTCCTTTTCTTCAATCAAATATGCAATCCTTCTAGTCTTGAAATCTTTTAATTCTTGTTTCTTCTTCTCTAAGACTTATTCTTATTTCTTTCATCTGGCTTGATCTCTGTCAATACAAGGTTTTCCTATTAACATGGTAAATGGGGCATTGTCTTCAAAAAATTTAATAATCTCAACATCTTCCTCTGTCAAAGTTCCATTGACAATCATAGGTATCTGAGCGAGCCTTCCACACAGGTTTACCAGTTTTCCTCTGAATAACCCTATTCCTCCTAATGAAGAAAATTTCATAGCAGACCTCCCTATATCTTCCCAAGTTCTCTCCGTCATGATATTCACCTGTGTTTCCTCATCTAGAACATAGTCAATGTCAAAGTATCCTATTCTTGCTTCGATGAATTCTTTTCCTTTGAAGATCTCTGATAATCTAACATGTCAGTGGTCATTCAAGGTTTCTCTCAACTGTAGCAATATTTTCTCTGATTCTTCCTGGGGTTATGCTATACCCTTTGGAGATTCCTTAGGGTTTTCTTGATTCAAATTCATTCCTTCAAGCTTAGCAATCATTCTGGGACAATCCAACACTTTATTCTCCATATCTTTGCAACAAAGACAATTAGGTCTTCTCCTAGGGCATTCTTTAGCAAGATGTCCCAGTTTTCTACAACTGTAATAGAGGGTTAATCCTCTCTTTATTTTAAATGATCCCCAACCTCTTCTATACTGCGCACTAGGATCATAGGAGCTAACCTACAATAAATTCTTTCTGGCATCCTTCATCCATTCCTTAGTCCAAACATTCTTTCTATGCATAGGTATGACATATATTTCACTATTCTTATAAGATCTACTCATAACAAGCCTTATTTCATCTATTTATGCCCTAGTTTTCAAACTAGGACATACTCTATTAAACATACCTAGATCCATACTCTAGAAACAAAAATTTCCACTTATCTTACTTCTACTTAGCACAAAGCGTTCAGATCTAAAAAATTTTACTATCTTTACCTTTATCAGAGAACAGAGCTTGTAGATATTACCTCTTTTAATCATAAATTCTTACTTTTACCTTTCTTAGAGCACCAAGCATTTAGATCTTTGTTCTTTCCTTCAGATCTAATCTTCTTTCTTCATATCGAGATTCTTTCTTTCAGAACCGACTTCTTTCTTTTAGATCTGATTTCTTTCTTTTAGATATGACTTCTTTCTTTTAGCACAGATCTTTATAAGTCAAGTAGAATAGTGCACACTATGACACATATCTACACACAGAGCTTTCAGGTCAACTCTTTGCACAAAGCTTCTTCTTCCTCAATTCCCAGCAATCACATTTTTAGGTCTCGACAATGGAACCATTTGTTCGCATAGGGACAAACCCAGGGTTCAACACTACAACAACGCACTGAAAAATTCCTAACTACCAGACCTTTCGACAACACTTGCGAGGTAGATGAAGTCTCACCTGAGGTAGAGGCAGTGGTGGTTGCAAGACTCAGGTGTCTGCAACCTTATCTGGGACATAGATCTATGATTATGACACTTATTATAGCTATTAGCACTGTCAGTTCCTCAATATGAAATCACTATTCACTTCGCTAATAAAATAGAGCTTCGCAGCATTCACATTAATCTTCAGTATTTAAGGACTTAACATATATAAGTGGATCAGAATGAGCATATCAATCACTAAGCATGACTATCTTGATCAGATCTAATATTCTCACATATCATAAGTGCAAAGTAGAAGTATATCTATCTAAACATATCAAAGAACTTAGAAAATAACATGTGAACACATCAAGACAAAGCACAAAGAACATAACACAGTGTTTACGTGGTTCACCCCCACCCTGGGGCTAGGTCCACCAAATATTCTTATTTATAGTCTTCAGTCAATTGGTTACAAGCACAAAGCCATCAAAACCATTACTCCACACAAGACAGAAGATCTGCGCAGCTCGCTAGATCCTTCTTCCTTGCGTTACAACACTATTTCATCTATAGTCTCACACAAGGACTTGCACTTAGCTCTGAAAGTCTTACACAGAATGCACAAATCCGTGATCATGCATATCCAACCATTGACACTTAGCCTACATCACATAGATATACTATTCAACTCCTTTTACATTTCGCATCCTTCTATTTATACATACAAAATAGGCCTAAACATGGGTAAAACCATGGGCCGACATCCCATTCCCGTTACATAATCCCAAAAACCCAAAAAGGATCCCAAAGTGGGCCGAGATTTCGTGATCTCTGAGTCCTCTTGCGTTCCTCCTTCGAGAGGTTGTCGAAGTCCCAAAATTGGTCAACATGACGAAGAAAATCCCAAAACTTGGTCAAGGGATAATAGAGTCGGGTTCACAAGAGGAAGTTCAAATGCCGATACCTTTTGAACATTGACAAAATCTTCTAAGTTAAAGAAAGTCTAAAGCTCAGGAGAAGTAGCGACGACAACCATATTATCAGTTGTAGAGAAGAACCTAGATCGTTAGATTTATGTCCAGGAAGAGGAGGAACGAGTGCAGGAGATTCAGATCTTAGCCGTCATATCTGAGTGTATGGACTAACAGCCATTGGATCCATAGGAAACTTGTAATGTCCCCCACCTCTTAGAGAGGCGATGAGGAGACTCAGTGGCCTAGGCACCCCCACTAGGTCATAGTCTCACACTGAAGGGGGGAAAGTCAAGAAGTTAAAAGTTATATTTTTAAGTTGACTTAAGAAAGGAAAAGGATAAAGGAGTAAAAGATAACTCAACAGAAGAATAGAAGATTAACCCTGGGAGTTAACCTAA
>JASDQU010588564.1:17155-31954 GCA_032191745.1 Picea mariana
AGAATCCCATTCATAGATACTTACGCGCATAGTATCAAGGCCAGATTCACTATCTCCATCTACATGGCTCTCATCATCCTGGTGAGTTAGAAACATATCACCATCAAGAAAAATTTTCACATCTCCTGAGGCATCTGAGTAACCTCCATGCCCATTGATGGTAATGTTAGTATCACTCTCTCCTAAAATTGTTCCATACCCACTAAACGTATTGTTAGTATCGCTATCACCTAAAAAGGATTCATTGTAGTCATACCTTCGCTCCCAATCTCTGATCCAACTCTTCTTCGATTGTAGGATCTGGTTATAGGAGGATGAGAGGGAAGATCATCTTGCACCATGAACCTCCTTACATCATGTTCCTGATTAGATCGATGCCCCTGATCAATTACTGAGTTACCACATGAAGTTTTCCCCAACCGTTGAAAAACTTGTGAGATCTGGTTTTAATACACACTCTCTAGACTCTCCACATTGTGACCTGAACTACCTCCTCCCCTACGACACCTCTGGTGGTGAGGACGATGCACATCAGGAAAAGTCTGGGAAGTGTTCATAGCTTCAATGAAGCCACAATGGCAATCAGAGCATACCATTTCCAAATTGTCTCCTGGTCTTTTTGGTTTTGCCAAAACAATTTTACTACACAAGTAGCACCAAAAACTGGCCTGACCAGGATGACGAGGGACATCATCCACCTCTCTAGTGGCAGGAGACTCAGGAGAATATTGAGCAACAATCAAAACTTAGATATCAATCTACTTGTAGAAAATATCACGAATTGGATCTGTAATTCAATTTGTTCAGGCTTTAGATATTCGAACCCTTTGATCATTGTAGCTGTTGATCTCTTTCAAAATTTGATACACGGGTTTTGGGCAGATCAATCGATGAGAGAGGTTAAGTGGAAATCAGTTCTTGTACTTGGCCTTGACATATGGATTTAATGTGCTGCGTGACATTGGTAACATATGGATTCAGAATTTGGCACTTGCGCTTGGGCATTGGTGTAAGAGATGGGCTTTGTGTATTGACTTGTGTCTTGATTCCTGACTTGGTGCACTAGGCTTATGGATTTAGTTGGGAAATAGCTTGCAGGTCCCCAACCTTTTGATAAGAGTATAAAGCTTAGATCTCTTATAAAAAGTCATAAACCCATTAGGCTGGATTAGGCTTAGACATTGATATGACTTGGATTTTGTCATATAATTAATGTAGCTTAGGTTTATACTTATGCCATAGATCAATTAGTGCACACACACCACACAAATTATATTATTTTTGTTTGAAAAGGCAAAAACTAGGGTTTCAAGTAATAACTGACAATGATTTGGAATGCAGGTAAAGCCATCAATGAGCGTTTTCATGAAGAAAAGGGAGTATGACACTGGCCAAGAGACTAAAGAAAACGATATATCAAATGAATAATGATGAGAACAATGATCAAAATATTAGTGCATTTTGATCGCTAACAACTGGCTCCAACTAGGATGGAGACCTCCCTGTGAGGTTTCTAGGAACCTAGTAGTTCCAGTAGCCTTTAGCATTGGGCATGGAGTCATCTGGCTTGTGAAATTGATCTTTGAAAACCTGTAGCCTGCTTTTTTTATTCAACCAATAACTAAAAACAACCTAGCTGCTCGTATGGTGAGCTTATTCTTCTGCCTACTCCTGCACTAACCAATAGAGGCAAATTGATCAAGTAAAATCAAATTTCCAATGCAGCCATATCAGAAACTGATTTACTGCTAACATCCTTGATCTTGACCCGAACAATATAGGAAACCATAACATACAAGAATGTAATTTGAAAATATGATAGAGCCCACTTTCATCTGACAAAAGTATTTGGAAATTTATGCTGCTTATAGAATCCAACTAGTCAGTAATAGGGTCTTCAAAATCATTAAAGAATACCTCTTTGAGCTATTGGTCCAATTGACTGTGTTGCAGCTGCTGATTGCTAGCACTGGTCTCAATGCTGAATGTAAACTATTCTTCTTCTGTCGAGAAAGAATGCAAGATCAACTGCTGATTTGAACTTTTCAGCACACTATCTCCCTCTTTGTATTTGCTGCAATTTAGCTTTATCTGCAAGTCTGGAAAATGTGGGTTGTCCTCAACATATACTGCAGATGCAATACTTTTACTTACTGATTGGTCAATCTGCTCGTCACCTTTCAAGTCTTCATGTCTACTATAATTTCCCTATGTTTGCAAATCTGAAAGCTAAGGACTTCTCATAGTATTTGCCATAGGTATGAAATATGATGATCTATTACTTTCTCCTGTTGACTCAGATTCATTTCTTTTTTCTGGTGATATATGCATTGGTTTTTTGACATCAATACATTCAAAAGAGACATGTTGATTTTGATTAATATTTAAAACAACAGAAACATATGATATGATGTCAGATACATCACTATTATCCTTCAAAACCTCTTGACCTACATGGTAAATGTCTTCTTCAACAATAAAATCTTTATCACAAACTTGATCTTTGTGACAAGCAAAAACTTTATGAAACGAAGAAAACTCTTCCCAACATCCTTCAAAAAGACATTCAATTGGAAAATAATCTTTACAAAAGGAATTGAAGGATGAATGGAAATATGTCAAAGAACTAACACTTACATTTGGAAGAGACTGACACCATTCAAGAGTGATCCCCTCTAATGAATACCTGAAAAGCTTAATTTGAACATCTTCATGTACAATTTCAAGCCGATGAATAAAGTCATGAAAATCTAGCAATTGTTCAGCTGACACTTCCCATTCTTCTCCTCAAAATCTGGGAAGGCTGCATTCCCATTCATCTCTACTAGGAACTAGATGAGGGTAACCAAAAATACTTGAAAAATCACAGAATGCATACCTCTTAGCAAAGATATGGTTCATTTCATACCAATGGAGTCACCAACAGATTCCTGAACAATGGAGTCACCACTGAATTCATCCTTTAATCTCCTCTCCCCGACAACGACGCCAATTTGTTATCACTCCAAGAAACTCTTTGGGGTTGTAGGCCAAAGATTCTTGGTAACTTAAGAATATGGTAGATTTTGTATGCTTGGAACAATAGGATAACTCAATAGTTGATGAAAAGGACTACTTCATGCATTCGAATCAGACAGTGCTTTTAGAACTCAATGATCAGACAACAAAGTTTGAATAGGAGATGAAGAATACTAGTCTAGATAACCAAATACAACAATGTGCAGGGTCATACAAGATAGAAAGAAAACCTTTAGTTCAAGTTCATTATCTTAATAAGAAGATAACAGTTCTTAGAAGCTGAGCTAAACTGAAATAAAGTACAGAATGATGAAAATATGAACAAATCTATCATTGAAAACAAAAGAGGACTGTGATTCTATTATTAATAAAGAGTCTAGAACAATAGCCAAAAAATGTCTCCCAGATTGAACCCTCAATCTATTAAAAAGATAGGTATTTATAGCCTTTACAATCAATTTTTAGATCCTGAAAACTTGGATCTCGATTTCTAAAACTAAAAACAGAGTACAAATATCAGACCATAACATTACTAAATCTAGCTTCTTTAGCTCGAATTGTCTTCAAAACTATCTTTGACATCTGTTCCCTCCATTTGCTGCTTTCATGATTTGTTATGATGAGAATGACACCTATCTTCAATGCTAGAAACTTTCAATAGAGATATATAATAACTTAGGATAAGCATACAAAATATTTCCTTAATTATCTCCACAAAATTTGAAGACAAATATTCTATGAGATGATAATTAATCTTAATATGCCACCTTATATTTTATCTTTCCAAAGAGTCACTCTGCATGAGCCCATAATCTTCCAAAATCTTTAATCAGAGATTTCATCGCCTATTTTGTCAAAAAAAAATGCTACTTAGCCGTTGAAAGCAGAGCTTTTCAACGACTATTCTGTTACAATTGCACCCTTTAAGCCGATGAAAGTTCTATTTTTGTTAAAAAAGAAGAATCTTTGGTGGTTAAGATCGAACCATTGTTTGCAATCAATCTTGACCAAATGTCTCAATTGTTTCTGGAATCTGGATTGATCTTTGATTGATGATTATTGTTGCCAGGTGTTTAAGCTTCACCAAATCTACTGTGTACACATTCTTTGCCTGCAAAATCAGGCATTTGGACTCGGTGCTTGTATGTAGACTTGTAACTGCTCTATGGATTTTTACTTCATAAATCTTGTGTGTACATCCATCTTTACGTCTGTTAAATCTACCTTCGTTCGATTCCATATATCTTTTCCGTGGAAAAGAAGAACATGGGAAACTGTAGCAAAAAGTGCTGCAAAGCCTACGCCATATGTATAGGCAAAGAAATCACTCAAATGAAATTTTCCATACTGATTATATGCAGCCTCATTGAAGGTGAACTACCCTGTAAGATGATCGAACCAAAGGACCACTTGCAACATATGGAATCCAATAGCTTCACCATATTCCTTCCAAAAGGTAAACTTTCAAGAGAGACGTACTCTTTTACTGTCAAATGCAAAGGTGCTGGCTGTAAATACTGTCCCAATGTAAAGATATTAATACCTACAACATGTAGGTCATGCATTGTTTGCTTTATCTTTTCATCAGATTATTCAAGACCCAGCATAGAATGGCCTATCATGAAGCTCCAAGCTTGTCTCACGACTATTTCCCCCAACGTTCTGAAAGACATCTGAAATGTAATCATGTAAGTTCAATTCAATGTTCATTATCCTCTGATGCCTGCGAATATCCCTCCATTTGGTTCTCCTTGACCGCAACCGCCATCGATAATCATCTTGTTTGCTGATTTCTTCTGCACTTGAAGCTCCTCTTGTCTCTCCAGTTCCTTCTCTATTTTCAATATTCTCATCATCCATAGAATCCCATTCATAGAGACTTACGCGCATAGTATCAAGGCCAAATTCACTATCTCCATCTACATGGCTCTCATCATCCTGGTGAGTTAGAAACATATCACCATCAAGAAAATTTTTCACATTTCCTGAGGCATCTGAGTAACCTCCATGCCCACTGATGGTAATGTTAGTATCACTCTCTCCTAAAATTGTTCCATACCCACTAAACGTATTTTTAGTATCGCTATCACCTAAAAAGGATTCAATGTAGTCATACCCTTCACTCCCAATCTCTGATCCAACTCTTCTTCAACTGTAGGATCTAGTTATAGGAGGATGAGAGGGAATATCATCTTGCACCATGACCCTCCTTACATCATGTTCCTTATCAGATCGATGCCCCTGATCAATTACTGAGTTATCACGTGAAGTCTGCCCCAACCATTGAAAAACTTGTGAGATTTGGTTTGAATACACACTCTCTAGACTCTCTACACTATGACCTGAACTACCTCCTCCCCTGCGACGCCTTCGGTGGTGAGGACAATGCACATCAGGAAAATTTTGGGAAGTGTTCATAGCTTCAATGAAGCCACTGTGTCAATCAAAGCATACCATTTCCAAATTATCTCCTAGTCTTTCTGGTTTTGCCAAAACAATTTTACTGCACAAGTAGCACCAGAAAATGGCCTGACCAGGATGACAAGGGACATCATCCACCTCTCTAGTGGCAGGAGACTCGGGAGAATCCTGAGAAACAATCAAAACTTAGATATGAATCTACCTGTAGAAAATATCACGAATTGGATCTGTAATTCGATTTGTTCCGGCTTTAGATCTTCGAACCCTTTGATCCTTGTAGCTGTCGATCTCTTTCAAAATTTGATACACGGGTTTTGGATAGATCAATCGATGAGAGAGGTTAAGTGGAAATCAGTGCTTGTACTTGGACTTGACATATGGATTTAATGTGTTGCGTGGCATTGGTAACATGTGGACTCAGAATTTGGCACTTGCGCTTGGGCATTGGTGTTAGAGCTGGGCTTTGTGTATTGACTTGTGTCTTGATTCCTGACTTCGTGCACTAGGCTTATGGATTTAGTTGGGAAATAGCTTGCAGGTCCTCAACCTTTTGATAAGAGTCTAAAGCTTAGATCTCTTATAAAAAGTCATAAACCCATTAGGATGGATTAGGATTAGACATTAATATGACTTGGAGTTTGTCATATAATTAATGTAGCTTAGGTTTATACTTATGCCATAGATCACATAGTGCACACACACCACAAAAATTATATTATTTTTGTTTGAAAAAGGCAAAAACTAGGGTTTCAAGTAATAACTGACAATGATTTGGAATGCAGGTAAAGCCATCAATGAGAGTTTTCATGAAGAAAAGGGAGTATGACACTGGCCAAGAGATCGAAGAAAACGATATATCAAATGAAGAATGATGAGAACAATGATCAAAATATCAGTGCATTTTGATCGCTAACAATGGGTATATCTAGAAATTCGCCTCTTGGAATGTTATTTCGATTACATTGAATATCAACATATTCCTAGATGTCTAAATACATTAACAGATGCATTAGATAATTATGTGTTAGACAAAAATTTGAGACACATGTAAATCCAACCATAATTCACATTAAAGCAAGTAAGCCAGTAGAAGCCTCATGTATATATATAACGATAAAAGTGTTTTACAAAAAAAGTTTTTTCATCCGAAGACCAAAAATGTCAAAATGAGAAGCACTTGGATTCATATACAAAATAGCATCAAGGATGCTGCTCACAGTAGCACACTACTGCTCGTGGTACCCTACGAAGTATTTGACTAAGTGAACCGGATACGCCTACAGTATGACACTGATAGCGTCTCATAATATCATCGATGGAGATGTCCGAGATACCTGCAGTCAATCCCTCTAGGTTCTACTCGACTGCCTCATAGTCATCAACATCCCATCTTGCTACCACAGTTGCTTCCCCTCATCTTTGAATAGGGGATGTACCCGGAGGCCAGTGTGGCCCTACATCTTCTTTGAAAAAAGTTTTGATTAGTCATTGGATTGAAATCATAAAACACATCTTATATTTCAAAATTCAAAAAAAACATCATAAAAAAAAAACATTTTTCTTACTTGTGTCTCCCCACTGAAAGTCCTCAGGTAGAACCAAGTCGGGGTCGCTTATGAAATATAGCTCAACATACGTGTAATCATCTATCATCATTATCTGAGGTGTCAACCAGTCGAATAATGCATCGTTTTATTTGATGATGGGGCCCACTACATGTCGAGCCATGAGGTCGCACCACCTCTTCATCCTCGGATCTTGTGGGGTTGGTATACCCCACTCTACCTATAAACGTAAATGGGGGACCCTCTCTAGGAATAAAGACACTAAAATAGATCCATACCCAATTTTTTTCAGGTGCCCCTTCTTTCATTGTGTTAGTTGTGCCTTCATGCTGCGAAGGAATCCGTCTCTCCAGTTGAACACCCTAGGTTCCATGCGCTCCACTGCATATTGAAAATAGCTTTGGAGGGCCATGCGAGGAGATGCACTCCCTACCATACATGCAATTGTAAAAAGAATAGTTTGGAGGGGTAAATCCTAGACACCCATGATGGAAACTTTTCCCTTGCATCTATCTGCCTCAAGATCACAGAATCGACGAAGATACTCATTCATTGGTAGACCGCCACCTCTACCTCCTGTGAAAGTAACATGAGACCCACGATGAGATAACCCCATCAAGAAATAGATATCATCAATATCTAAGGATAAGATGTGGGCACCCACATGAAACACCTACTGGTCCACATCCCACATGTGGACTATATACGCCAGTAGCCTCAATTGGGCCCTCATGCCCTGGATTTTAAAGAATTCCAGTAGTTTGCATTGACAGAGGGCGTTTACAGTTATCGGGTCATTCAAGGAATCATGGTCATCATATTTGTGCTCCCTCTCCCTCCACTCCAACATTTTGATGACTAAACACCTGCATTGGGACAATAAAGGGGAGTTAGCATTCTCATTTGGAAAATTTCTATTGGCTCAATGCATGTAAAGATTTTTTGGTTTTCGGCCATCGTAGGCAGAGTTTTAACACAATGCAGGGTTTTCGTAGGTGAGCCACAGGGTGCCTGCAGAAATCATTTGTTTCTGCAAGTCCCGATACTGGTCAACTGCGGCGGCCCCTGCGTGCGCCTACTAGCCTAAAACTTAACTCAAAAAGCCATTTTAAACCAATACAAATGAAATTTAATCCGATGAAAAGCAAGAGGATGAAGTGATTACCGTTTTGATGGAAGTTGTTCACTGAATTGTCACCTGTGCCTCCCGCAATCGAAAATCGAAGTCTGAGGTAAAAATAGGTTTTCTAGCCAAGTTTTGGGCAAAATGAAAATGAAATAGTAAAAAGAGTTTTTTCCCCTATTTATTTCACTTTTTACTTTTTCTATTAATATTCTATATTATTTAAATGTATTTTATCAAAACCTAAAGGTCTAATGGTCTCATGAGTATTTTGTTTTCTCGCAGATGGAGGAACTAAGATCCTGAACAATGAAGTATGGATATTCTTTCGTGATTTGTTTTTCTATTCATCACATATACATATGCTTTTTAGGATTTTTTAGAAAAACCTCAAGCCTAGTCTTTGTTCGTTCTTGTGCTTGAAAATATATGAGAACGCAACCGAGTATACTTTTTTCGTCTTTTCATGCTCATTATGTTAACACGGAAAAAAATGAAACTCATGGAGTATCCTTTAAGCTCTTTTCACGCTCCATAAAAACAAAAAGATTGTTGAGTGATATTGTTCTTTTCATGCTCATAAAAGTATTTGAAGAAAACGTTTGACGGGCGATAGTTTATCACTTTTTCGGTCTCATCGAACTATTTTACGAAAAAGGAACTGAGAGACTTCTCTTTAAGCATTTTTCAGACTCTATAAACATGGAAAACCCCGAGTTTTCTATCTTTGGACTCGTTAAATAAGCATCAAAAGACCCATACAGGACCGAACCACTCCTTCTCAGGGTTCGTTAAACATACTCCAAGGGACTCGTCCAAAGGATGAGCTTATATAAACAAGCATATGCTATCCTCCTCAAGCTTGCATAAAAATAAAGAGGTACTAGCCAGAAATGGTGGGGGGAAATATGGGAAAGAAACGTGTCTTTGTATTTGTTTTAGTGGAAGTAATAGTCTCTCTTGAACATGACATCCCCCTTTGTATCCGGGTTGGGAAATCCATTTGTATCTTGTCTGACCTTCTACAATTTTATATCTTGGGCCGTCTTTGAGTCAATGATTCCAAGAACATTATCGTGTTGTTCATATGTTCAAGAGAAGTCCAAACAAGCCCTCTATCGAGTCAACCATCTACAATTGTCAATTCCTACCATGACGACCTTCCCTGTGTTAGTTTCAAATCATTTTCATACTTTGATCTACCCTAAATCTGTTACTTATTTCGTGTCATTTATGGGGGATACATCAAGGCCCTCCTGTGACGAGTCTTTTCCTGTCGACTTCAACTCATCATTAGGGAACAAGACTTAGAAATCATTTACTACCTTAGAGCCTGCATTCGTCAATGGAAGGTTTCTTCGCTTTTGACAGTGGATTCACATCATTGGTCCTTGATCAAGATATTCGATCGAGTGTTCGACCTCAACTCATTTATCACATTTGTTGGATTGTACTAAAGTACCTTGGGAGTCATTGACATCAATGGTGATTTCCCTTGTGCTTGTTAACGGTTTTCATCAATGACTGGTAATCAAGTGGTTTCTACCATGTTCAACTTCAACACCCATAATTGCATGGCTAGATTCGTACTTACATACGACGGGATTGAAGACCTTGGATCTTGTCATTTTGGTCCACGTTGCGATGGAGTATTTATGATTTGTATTGACACATAGATCCACTTTGTATGTCTTGTGGCTATGTCTGGATTTCAAGTTTGTTAACACATAGATCCACAGTGTATTCTTGGTGGTTATGTATCATCTTGATGACATGGATTCACAGTGTATGATTAGTGGCCATGACTTACATTTATGACTTGAATCATTTGTAGTCTGAGCATGGGAATGCCTACCTTAGAAATGGTATAATATTGTGTAGATGCTTGATTGTTTGCAGGTTCCTGATTGGTGCATTCCTTGTTCCCGACACACACATGCATTTTTACAAAGTATTTCGGCTGTCATGAGTTCCAGCCTCATACTTTGGGGGGCATTCTGTTACACATTATTTTGGTCACCTTGATGATGATTCTACAAGCATGTGTTCAGGCTCTCAATAGGATCTTGTGCATGAGAAAAATAACTATTTTCTTCCTCTACAAAGCTTGTTTTTATAAGGAGTCTGTAGGCTAGGAGTAATACACAGTGTGGAAATTCTTGATTTCTATAGGCTGCTCATACCTAGCTCGCAGGGTTTCCACAGGCTGCTATATAGGCATGGTGCGACGACATTTGAAAGCTAAAGAAAGGAAGAAGTTCATGAAGGTTCTAGAAGGAGGATATTCTAGAAAGTGAGGTGGCATCCGTATGATTGTGATCCTACTAGCTTCTCTGATTTGGTGGGATCATCCCCATCTCTTTAACCATTTCTCCTTCTCCTATATAATGATAGGTTTCTCATGGAAAATGTTCAGAAAGATTGAGCAAAGAATTGTTGAAAGAATAGGCTGAAGACTGTGTGAAGGATCCTGATTCTACTGATTCTTGAGGTCTCCATTTGTCCATCAAGATTTTGTGGACCATATTCATTCAAATTCGGAGCAAGTGTATGTGTGTGTTGGAACAAAGGGTCGTTGAAAGGGAACTTGCGAAATCAAGGCAATTTGGTTGTATCTTCCACTTTTACTTAATATAATATGGTGACATGTTTCTTTCCCATACAAGCATTAGAATTTTATTACATGAATCCTTGATCACATGTTTAGGTTTTCATTGAATCTATTATTGTTTCTTTCACTTTGGTTGGTTTGTGTCATTGCAGATTTGATCTCACAAGAGCACTGGAGCAAAGCACGGACAACAAAGATATAAGGAAGAGACATCTAAAGGTATGTCATCCATTACTTCTTTGGTAGTAAATTTAATGATTGTAACTTAGGGAAAGCATCATGGCATGTCTTGTTTTTCTCTAGATCCAGGTGGATCTAGGGAGATTATTTTATGTCTGCATTCACCGATTTATCCAATAACACTAGGTAGCGGGTATCTATTCTTCAGTGTAATCTTGTTCAATTCCCTATAATCAATACACATTATCCAAGTCCCATCTTTCTTGGGAACAACTATGATGGGTGACCCACAAGGTGAGGTAGTTGGTCAAATCACACCCTACTCCAACAACTATTGCAACTTCTTCTTCATTTCATTTTCTTCTAGAATGAACTATCTATACAACCCAATATTCGAGAATGGGGAAGTCTGGAAATAATTATTTTTCATGATCCATTTCCCTCTGGGGTGGTATCCATTTAGTATCATTGATCACCCTTCTATATGCCTATAGAAACTCCTCCAAATGATGTTTCTTCTCTGTAGTACACCCCTCCATGGATGCATTTTCTCTTATTGACTCATCATTCGACTGATTTTCTCTTAAGAAAAGTAAAACATATTTCTTGCTAGAACTGATCAATTTTTTAGCTTGATTGTCACTTAACACTATTTTTTTTTTCCTTTGTGTGTGTGTGTTGATTGTCACACACCATCCACAAAATAACACACATATTTTCTCTAGGAAACCCTTACGAGAGAAAACCCAACTAGAAGTTGAGTTTGCTTTGCTCTCTTATCTCTAGTATGGAAATAATGCAAGTACAAAGGAGAAGGCACTCTCTATGGAGTTACCGAAGACATATGTCCTATTAGGCTTCTACAAAACATTAACCCCCTTTGTTATTCTCTCTAATTTCCCACTCCCAATTTTTCTTCTTTTATATGAAACAAAATACAATAACATGGAATGGAACCCCTTCTCCCAACGACCTGGTATTTAACATAACTTGATAGCCATATAGGGGTAGGGTTTTGAATTCCTCAACCCTAAATTGTGATAATGTTTTGGACCTTCTAGAATGTTCTTAGAAAATCCACTATGTGGCTAGCCCCACATGTTTAAGTAATGGAGGCTGACATGGAAACCACTCTCACCATGGTGATCAATATAGTAGGTCAACTTGTGGGAGGCATAAATTTCTCATACAAATTATGATTGAGGTGATTATTTCACCATTGGAAAGGTCTCAGTGTGTACAATTTATGTGATAGATTCATAGTAAGGTTTGGACCATAAAAAGTGTCGTTTGATGCCTCAAAATGGCTCTGGAATATTTAAGACAGTTTTTTGGACCCAAATTTCCAAATTTGGACCATTCGCTAAAATGGTTGTAGAAGTTGATTCTATTGGAACACTTAGTTATGATGAGAGGGGTTGAATCAATATAAGACTACTTTTTATTTTCTTACAACCTTTACCAATTTGTTACTTCAATAATTATAAGAAGTTAATGAGAAATGTACATACAAAGCACATAGTCCACAATACACATAGATTTAACGTTGAAACCCAATTGAGAGAAAAACAAAAAAAAAATTCTTTATAAAATCTTGTAGGCGCCAACCTACTATTACAATGCTTGTAGGAACCAAAATGCAGGAAACACTAACCTCTTCTTCTGAGCACCAACTCAATAATAAAGTTTGCATGAACTATAATTTAGGAGACACCAATCCCCTTGAATGAGAAACAACTCATTTATCCCTGTAGGAACCAACCTACAACTGTTGAATTCACAGATACCCACCTATAGGAGACACCAATCCCCTTGGCTGAGCACCAAATTCATACTTCATGTAGATACCAATTTTACTAGAAATATCAATCTCCTCAAGCTGTTAACAATACCACATTATCTATTTCCTTCAATCCTTCTCTTGCACAAGTCTATTTTTTTTGTCTCTGTTGTCACAGTTCACAATTTGCATAGATTCACAAGTTCCTTTGTCCTTACACCTCCCAACCGCCCTTAGATAATTTATTGTCTTCCTTTGATTCTTTAACATCCTTGGAACTTAGAACCTCAGATCTTCTCTTCACACGATCCCCTTCTCCCACACATACACATACACACAATAAAATAAACATGACATCGTTATTTATACACTTCCTACCTACATGGATTTGTCCACATACAGAAGGAGTTGGGCTCAATTGGTTGGCTCTAGATCCTTTATTCTCCATTAAATCATGCTTGCAAATTGTTCATGATCTCCTTCTATTTCTCACATGGTCTATTTGTTGGTCACCATGCACAAGAGTCAACACACAACTACCATTGGATGATGTCCTTGATCATATCTCAACCTTTGATATGCTCACCAACCACCAAAAACACGCAATATCCCCTTGATTCTCAACAATTGTATGATCTTCCCTTGATTAGATATCAATCGTCAATCTGTTCTTCTTAGCATATTGAGACCACCAGGTATTCAACTTTAAACCACCTTCCGATCAAATCTCGAGTTGATCTGTCGATCTATATTGATGGTTTCATCGCAGGTTTAAGGCATATCTCTTCTTCATTTCAAACTTTTGCGGCCTCCAAACTACACCCTCTCATTCCACTGCACTCACTTTACACCCATACTTAGAAATTTTTTTAAGTATTTCATCGTGGGTCTAAGGAATTTGTGTTCAAACTTTCGTGACCTCCATAATACACCTTCATGTTCCTCCGTACTCATTTTTCAACCATACTTAAATGATTTTTTATAGTTCATTTCACTTTGTGGCACATCTTTGTTCTTTGCTTGTCTATATCCATGATTTTGTTCATTTGACTGATTCCTCATACTTAGTCATTTTCAAAGTCTCACCTCACTTTGTGAGACATCTCCATTCTTCACTTTTTGACTCCATTTGTCTAACTGATTCCTCAAAGTTAGTCATTTTTCAAAGTCTCACTGCAGGTCTGTGGGTTCGCTGTTCTTCTTCACATACTCTCAGTTCTTTGTCGCTTCACTATCTCTATGATGTCTTGATACTTATTCGATTTTCCAAATCTCTTGTTGATTTTGTAGATGAGGTGGATTCTGCGTAGATGTATTCTTCATGTACTAGATAACATGGCATTGATACATGTCCTGGCACATGGCACTACATGTGGCATCTGTAGAGCTATTTGTTATGGCACTAATGCAGACTCCCTCTAATGTGGCACCCATCCTACTAGACATTTGGTGTTGATGGGGTTTCCATCATGGAACTGAAGTGGTTGAGTTGGCCCACTGGGTATCGGGTCCCAATCCTTTGATATTAGTCCTTTATCTTCGATGATCAACGGTTAGGATTTAACTTGTCCTTGGTCGATGATTCTTTCCACGACTCTTTTATTCATATTCAAATTACATAAAAGTGTTTTTGCAATATAAACCCTTCGAAATCGCGTTGCCTTGTAAATGTGGGATATATCATTGTCTACATTTATTCGGTCTGTTTAAATCAAACCTTCTTTGCTAAGATTAACATTTCTTATATCTACAATGGGTCATCACATCCTCCTCATACCTGCCTCAAATTTCTCTACACTCTTGGACTAAAAATCTGGCTCCTCCATTATTGTTTAGACCTGCAATGGGATTTTTCCATCTTTTCATTGCTCGACTTCTTGTTATTATTATGAAGCCCCAAATCTATGTCACACACAGTCACTTTGTTGTTATGAAGTTTTCATTTTGGATAAACACATAGGGTTCTTGCAAAAAATAAACTGCACATATTGTGCATAGTCATGTTTCTGCATAGAGGCTTATCAACACACTTGAACATCCATAATCTCCTCCTATCATTGAAGCCAATGTAAACATATTGGTAACATGTTCCTTTGTGCCA
>JASDQU010588566.1:10277-33339 GCA_032191745.1 Picea mariana
TTTCCTAATAATCATTTGATCAACCAGTTGTTTTTGTTGCGCAAGAAATTATGGTGTTGTATGAATGTCATAGTTGTCTCATTGACCTGTCGATTGCATGCTTGGATCAATAGTCTTCTTGTCAGTAACCCATCTCCTAGCATGTTGGATTCATCTAGAGTCCTTGGTCCAAATAGGTTATGTTGCGCTGGGGTTATTGTCGCACCTATCACCCAAGGATGACATGATTCATGATGAGGGGATCATGACGTGCCCTATTGGATATAGGTGAAGGATAACTTGGTCGGAGTCTGTGCTTCTCGTTGTGGGTTTGGTTGATTTTTGTATGTTCGTGTTGGTGCTTGGGTTGTAATGCCTTCATGCGTTGGGTTCTACATGCCATAGAGGTTCTAGTGATTGGGCGTTAGGACCATTGTGTCGGGATTGTGGATGTTGTCCTTTAGCTTGTGGGTGTTGTCATGTTTGTGTCAGGCGGTTAGTCGTTTCTATATTTGATCAACGCACATTTCACCCCATTGCTCGTTGTGCTAGTGCGTTGAGCCGTTGTTGTCTGTTGCCTGATCGGCGTGCATGTGTTTGTCATCATGTTGTGTGGTTCAAATGTTGTTGTCGTTGCCTTCCTGCCTAAAAACAAAAAAAAATGCACTTTTCGCTTCGCTTGTAGTCGCAACGATGGGTTCGTTACAATGCCCATATACGGTTAAGAACTAACCAACGAGCATAATGGTGAATTCATTCTGTTGTTGGTCGGGAGACTCACGTTAAATCCTCCAAGATCCCAACTAATTTTGATACACACTATCTATAATTAGCCAATGGGAGGCTGCCATGTGGTAGCGTCTCATTGGCTTACTATCGCCATGTGTCACCCTGTGATTATCCCACATAATCTATATGGTCTGCTAACACATCTACCCAGTTAGCGTACAATCAGTCCACGTGGAATCTTGGGGTCATGCCACATCATCATTGTATGATTGTACGGTCAGGCCATGTGTAACCCTTCCAGTGGTGACACATGTCACATTTTTCCCTTTGACTATGAATTATGACCACTTTGACTGCTCATAACTTTTGCATAAGAGCTATGTTTGACTTATTGTTTGCGTTGTTGGAAAGCTGACGATGAGCTCTACACATTGATGTTTTTTCAAGAGAATTTGGGATGGTCAAAGTTTTAGCATTTCTAAACCATTCTAGACCTCTCTAGACATTTCATATCTTTCTGGACCTCTATGAGCTTTCCTGAATCCTCTCAGATCATTCTTCCCCATTGGAATCCTTTTGGATCACCAAAAGTTTTGATTTCTCAGAAACCAAGTGAGGGTAAATCTCCCTCACCCTTCCGATATCCATCTATTTTCCCCTTGGTTTTACACCTTTGAGACCAACTCATTGATATTCCAAATCACTTCACTGTGAATTCCATATTCTTATATCAAGAATAACGACTTTTTGTAGCTCGTCCAAATATTTTGGAGAAAAATCATCAACTATTGGAACTTGAATACTTTCATCTTAATCTATAATCATTGGAGGCTCATAAAGCTTCAAATTCTCAACATTTACCACTGAATACATTTGCATGTAGGATGGTAGATCTGAACGAAAGGAATTAGTACCATTCTTCTCTAAGATATTGAATGGACCATATCGTATTGGTCTTATCTTTTTACCTTCACATTTCATTCTATCCTTGCTGATATGTAACCATACTTGATCATCAAATTCAAATTGATGATCAACCAAATGTTTATCATGCCTTGCCTTGTGCTTGGATTGGATTTTCTCCAATTGTTCTTGTACTGCTTGATGTACCTGTTGAATATTTTGAATGAACCTCTTACTTTTATCTGTATCATCTTGTCCATCTACTTGATTTGCTTCTCCAAAAGAAAATTCCAAAGGTGATTTAGGCAAGTACCCCAAACATACTTCCAAAAGAGTTTTCTTAGTAGAAGAATGCATGGCATGATTATAGGCATGTTGTACATAATTGTTGTGGCAGAAAACAACCTCCCAAATTTTGCATGTGATATAAATAAAATTTGGGACCCTTCTTCCTTTTTTTCATTTAAAGAAAAAGGGAACTTTTTCTTTTTTTTTGAAAGTTGTCATGATTTCATTTGAGCATTATTTTCAGTTTTCCTGTTATTGAATTTTTTTTATCTTTGTTTTTTTTATATTGATTATGCTCCCAAGTCCGTTGAAGTTTCATCTGGATTTTAATTTTGATATATATGACATCTTCCTCCTGGGTTGTTTCCATTTTATAAGCGTTTCGATTAGGGATTTTGATTGCCAAGTCACTAAACGTTATTTATATTTATTAATTGACCAAAATGTCCTTGATTATTTTGTTCATATACACATGTTTAACAAATCTCTACTCGAGCTACAGTATTTGGTAAGCTATATATTATTGATTATATTTCTTATCTAAGTTTTCATTAACTTATTTTGTTTGAATAAGAGATTAAAAATTAAAAATTTCTATCAAATTATAATCATGTTCATGAGATCCTAACTTACCTTTTTGAAATTCTAATCAAGTTATTATCATAACTATAATGATTCCCATGATCCAAAGAAAATACTTGATAAACTTTTGTGGATTATCGTGCTTAACCTTGTCATCATAAATACAAATGATCTTAATCGATGATTAAATTCAGGGTCTTTTCGAACTTCATACGAACATGTGACATTTCCCAATCTATATTCACTTCCCTCTGTTAGCACAAGATTGGTTTATGCCTCAACATTGCATAAGTGGTGCTACCTACAAACGCTACCTAATATTTCAAAGAGAACATAATCTGCATTTCATTATTCATTTTGGCAAATGAATACAATTGTTATGGGATTTTTATTTGTTTTTGGGAAAATTGAAATTATATTGAGTTATTCCCAATAATCAAGTTCAAGAATCAAAGCACCCATGTATTTATGCTACCGAATTTCATGCAGAAACATAGTCGAGCGCTACCTACATGCGCTGCGTAATATTTTGGTAGAGGCTAAATTGTGCAGAGTTATTCTAGCAGTTTTGAGTCACTAATTTAAAACTTGGGTTATGAGCAGTTGAAGATGTATTTTTGAAAAATGAAGGAGGTTTTTGTTCATAACATTCCAAATAACAAAAACCTCTCTCATTTTTTCAAAATGTGTTTTTTTTTGAGAGATATTGGATATAGAAGTAGGCGTTGCGTACTCTGCACAGTGGCGCTGTGTACTAATTTCCTGTAGCGGTCACGGTTTTGATATTCGCCTTGTTGGGAGGTTTCCACATGTCAAGGAGAGTTTGAATGAATTCTCAAGGATCAGTTATATTTCAAGGGACACCTTCACCTAAGATTTATCTCCAACAAAGGCCTCATGCAATTAGGTGGAGACATTTCATTAATGACTTCCAACAAATTCCTGAAAATCAACAGTTTGTTGGATTTTTGTCTCTTTGACTGTTGCCACCTATCTCCAAGGCTTAGAATCCAATCGAGGAGATGATATTTGACCTCCTAAGTTTATCTAGATTCTATTTTCTATTTAAGGAGGGAGATATCTCTTGGAGAGGAGGAGAGATGAGCCAAGAGAGGCTAGAGAGAGTAGGAATAGGTAGTTTCCTATGTGTGTTCATTTGTAAGCTTGTGGGAATTTTATGATTGTAAGCATTACTGCTATTGGAGACTCATGAGAGCTGTGATTTCATATTGTAAACCTTTGTCTATCTTTCTTCTTATTTGAATATATTGCAGATTTGAGGATCAAAGGCTGCCAATGATTTATGGATCCCTAAGCAGCAGAGGATCTGTTGTATTTTGCCCATCAGTCATTGTTTATATTCAAGTATTTGTTGATTCATTAAATTGAGAGGATCTCTATTTACTTAACATTCTATCTTATGTTTTCCTTCTTCATTTCTTCCACCTATCAGCATACAATCTTGTTTTTTGTTAAGCATCTTTTGTGCCTTCGATGAGTGGGATGTTTGTGACTCCATTGCCCATTGGTGTAGCCTACTGATCTGTAGTTTTATGCCCTCTCTCTTTCTTTATCCATCTTTTTGATGCACCTATTCAAAACCAAAGCTATATTTTACATTCTGATGGGTGTTGAGCTTACACTTTAGCAGTCAAAGTGTGACTTTCAGTGCTAACACCCTCCACGTATTGTACTCTTCTGTCTCATCTTATTTGTGAATTAATTCCTCACTTCAAGTCATGAAAAATCCTGTATACAATGTATTTACTTGATTTGGGATGTTTTCCCAGGTATTGAGGTTTTTTTGTTTACCTGTGAGTGAAGGTTTGTTATGTTTCCCTCAGAGTTTTCTTGATTTGTAGCAGACTTTTAACATGGGTATGATATCTATAATTGAGCTTGGTAACAAATTAATTCAATCCAATGAGGAAGGTTATCTGATCTTTCAAAAGGCTGGCTGGTTAGATTTCCTACTAATGTTCAATGGATATAACCTACAAGTTACTAGATCCTTTGCTTTGAGTTTCAATGGTCAATTTGCCAAGACTGGATATTTTGAATTAAAGTTGAATGAGGTGATGATTGCAAAGGAGACTAATTTTCCATTAAAAGGAGAATGTTGGTCCAAGACTAAAAGGGTAAAAGATACCCCCTAGTCTGAAATCTTAATCTCATCCAAATGCAAATATGATTATAAAGGCATGCCTCTCTCTCTGATCAATAAAAAATGGTGATTTTTATTATGTATGATCAAGGGTTATATAACTGGTGAAGGTCATTACAATATTTGCTTTATATACCATTTTCGACTGTTGATGGTTTTCATGGGCTACGAATCAAATATGCCATTCTTCTTACTCAAAATTCTTTCGAAAATGGCTCGTTTCTATCAAAGAGATCATCTCAGTTATGAAATAAATATTTTTCACCATGGTTTAATCATAATTTTAGTTGAGTTTCAGTTGAAGAAAAATAATGATTCTTGGGAAGAATTTGCTAAAAGAAGTCATTTTCTGGAAAACTCACAATCAAGTTTACATACTCGTGATCATGAATTAGGGTTTGATCCTTTGAATCTTGTAGATGATTATGATCCTTCTCACCCACATATTTCATACTCCTAGCCAAATACAACAAGCGTTACACACAATCAGCCAGTGTGGGAAAATTCTAAGCCAGAATCAATAGCTTTTGACAAAATTGAAGAAGATTCGTTTGAAGCATCAGAGCAGAATGTAGCTTCCTCTATTGCATATGAATGTCAAAAAGTAGTAAAGAATCATGTTCTTAATAAAATGAATTTTTCCAAAAAATCGGTTGTTTTAAGAACAAATGACAAGGAAGAAAGCTCTCCAGTATTCTCAGAAATAAAACTAGAAAAATCACCAATGCCAACTCTCCTATTTAGATCAAAGATGAAGATTTAGGAAAAACCCAATATTTTCTTATTACAAGATTGATTCCTTGCGTACTACAAAAGAACCATTAGAAAANTATTTGAATATATTGCAGATTTGAGGATCAAAGGCTGTCAATGATTTATGGATACCTAAGCAGCAAGTGATCTATTGTATTTTGCCCATCATTCATTGTTTATATTCAAGTATTTGTTGATTCATTAAATTGAGAGGATCTCTATTTACTGAACATTCTATCTTATGTTTTCCTTCTTCATTTCTTCCACCTATCAGCATACAATCTTGTTTTTTGTTAAGCAGCTTGTGTGCCTTCGATGAGTGGGATGTTTGTGACTCCATTGCCCATTGGTGTAGCTTACTGATTTGTAGTTTTCTGCCCTCTCTCTTTCTTTATCCATCTTGTTGATGCACCTATTCAAAACCAAAGCTATCTTTTACATTCTGATGGGTGTTGAGCTTACACTTTAGCAGTCAAAGTGTGACTTTCAGTGCTAACACCTTCCACGTACTCTACTCTTCTGTCTCTTCTTATTTGTGAATTAATGCCTCACTTCAAGTCATGCAAAATCCTGTATACAATGTATTTACTTGATTTGGGATGTTTTCCCAGGTATTGAGGTTTTTTTGTTTACCTGTGAGTGAAGGTTTGTTATGTTTCCCTCAGAGTTTTCTTGAATTGTAGCAAAATTTTAACATGGGTATGATATCTATATTTGAGCTTAGTAACAAATTAATTCAAGCCAATGAGGAAGGTTATCTGATCTTTCAAAAGGCCGACTGGTTGGATTTCCTACGAATGATCAATGGATATAATCTACAAGTTACTAGAGCCTTTGCTTTGAGTTTTAATGGTCAATTTGCCAAGATTGGATATTTTGAATTAAAGTTGAATGAGGTGATGATTGCAAAGGAGACTAATTTTCCATTAAAAGGAGAATGTTGGTCCAAGATTAAAAGGGTAAAAGATACCCCCCTAGTTTGAAATCTTAATCTCATCCAAATGCAAATATGATTATAAAGATATGCCTCTCTCTCTGATCAATAAAAAGTGGTGATTTTTATTATGTATTATCAAGGGTTATATAACCTGTGAAGGTCGTTACAATATTTACTTTATATACCATTTTCGACTGTTGATGGTTTTCATGGGCTACGAATCAAATATGCCATTCTTCTTACTTAAAATTCTTTCGAAAATGGCTCGTTTCTATCAGAGCGATCATCTCAGTTATGAAATAAATATTTTTCACCATGGTTTAATCATAAATTTAGTTGAGTTTTAGTTGAAGAAAAATAATGATTCTTGGGAAGAATTTGCTCAAAGAAGTCATTTTCTGGAAAATCTCACAATCAAGTTTACATACTCGTGATCATGAATTAGGGTTTGATCCTTTGAATCCTGTAGATGATTATGATCCTTATCACCCACATATTTCATACTCCTAGCCAAATACAACAAGCGTTACACACAATCAGGTAGTGAGGGAAAATTCTAAGCCAGAATCAATAGCTTTTGACAAAATTGAAGAAGATTCGTTTGAAGCATCAGAGCAGACTGTAGCTTTCTCTATCACATATGAATGCCAAAAAGTAGTAAAGAATCATGTTCTTAATAAAATGATTTTTTCCAAAAAATTGGTTGTTTTAAGAACAAATGACAAGGAAGAAAGCTCTCCAGGATTCTCAGAAATAAAACTAGAAAAATCACCAATGCCAACTCTTCTATTTAGATCAAAGATGAAGATTTAGGAAAAACCCAATATTTTTCTTATTACAAGATTGATTCCTTGCGTACTGCGAAAGAAGCATTAGAAAAATCCATTGAAAATCATGTAGAAGGAAAACCCAAAATTGACCCAGGACTGGAAGCTTCCTTTTGAAAAGAAAAATATTTTTCAGTGGTCCTCGTTTTACAAGAAAACATAGTCAACTTGGAGCTGGAAAACCAATTACTCAGAACAAAAAATAAATCATTGGTTGAAGATCAAAGGAGGAAAGCTTCAGCTTCCAAGTGTGATAAGAAAGAAGATTCAGTTACAATTAACTCTCAGGGGTTAATATTTTTGTAAACTCAGAATTTAAATGTTCCACCTCATAATTCTTAATATTTAGTTTTCATTTTACCAGTATGAATTTACTATTTTTCTTTTTTTATTTCATTTTTAAAAGAGTAGCTACAGAATCCCTGGATGGGGTGATTTCCGGACGATAGCGCGCATGAGGGAGGGATATGGGCAGTTGGACTCGGAAGGCCACATGCCTTGCCACCCACATGTCACCTCCTGCTACTTAATGCTGAGCCATTATACTTTGCGGCTCAATTACCTCAGTGAGTACCGGTTCCATCTCCTTCAGTGTGCCATTCACATAGGTGCAATTATGGCAAGGAGATTTGATAATTGCAGGTCATGTCACTTACATTGGGTCCTTTGGTTTTATCACCTAGTGTTAGGTTCTTTTCTCCATCACAGTCTTCCTTCCTCTGATATGATTGACTTCAACCCTCACTGAAAATCCATTCCTCCCTCTGTGCTCCCTATTTCCTTCCTACTCTTTGTCCTCGTTCTCCTCACCATCTTTCTGATGCTGAGGCAAAGAAGTAACCCAAAGTGTGAGATAGAATGGTATAACACCTATGGGAAAGGGCACCAACGTCACTCTGACCTGCAATCCTCCATGGCTCATCCTACCACCTCGGGCTTTGCCCCTTTGTCTTCCCCTAGGGCTTGTAGGGTCAAATGGTATGCTAGTCAGGGAAATTCTATGGGTTTTTCGCCCAACTCCATCTTGGACGAGCCTTCGAATTCACAACCCTCCACCCAAGAAGACACTCCCCTAGCTGCTCCACCTCTCCATCCCACCACTTCCCTTGTGGTAGCGTCCCCTTCTCCATCCCAACAGCCTACCCATACAAACTGTGGTGACCTTTCGAGGCTTCAGACCGTCGTGGATATTTTACAGGACCTTGTTCTTGAAGTTAGGCAAGACATGGAGGACCTTCTATTTATATTTGAGTTGTGGGAGAGTTGTGAGGAGCACCTAGAGGCAATGATGTCGTCTCTTCTTCACCACTCTAAGGCCCCAATGACAACTGCTCCATTCTTGGCTCTGGTGATCGATGACGAAGGACCACCTGCTTCAACGACTCCAGGCTCAACTTAATGGATTGTTTTCAGGTTCACTTATTAGTTTTTTCTAATGGCATTTTGGTTTACTACTTTTGATTTATCCATGTGTGGCATCACTATTTATAGACACCCTACTCTGTGTAGGAAATATGGTATTGGTTTTGGAAAATACTTGGTTTTTAGATATTGTTCTAGCTTGGACATCTAGCTACATTGGTTTCCCACTTGGGAAATGCAGACCACCTTTTCAAATTCTTTGGCAGACAACTGTATATTTTTGACTTTGACAGGTCCCTTATAATGTAATTTCTTACTTATATAAAAAAAAAGTAGCTACAAAAATTAAAATTCTATAGCCACTCTAATTTTGGTTTTGCTGTTTATTAATTATTGCTATTTTTTTATTTTGCAGGTATAAAATGAATGACCTAGACAAATATTGGAACATGGAATATCATAATTCTAGGCATAATTTCAAGAAAAGAACAATTAGTTATTTAAATAAAACTTATCGTATTTTTTTATGTATTTCTAGTTTGGGAATTAAATTATTTTGATAATTTCCCATTCCTAATTTTTAAGAGGATAACTACTTTTAGTTATAGATTGTATTTTCATTTCTGATAAGACTATTTTCATATAAAAGAGAGAGAAACAATCATAGGAGAGGTTCAATTTTTCGGAAAAGAATCAAACTTGTGCACTATTGTAGACGTTTCCTTTTTGAAACTTATACTCTATCATTTTGGCTTTGAATATCAATACAATCATCATTGTTCAATATTGTTGTTTGTATATGAGTGTTTATTTACTTTTTAAATCAAAGTCTTATCTGAATGATGTGTTATTGAATTATAATTGATTTGATTGATTACTATTAATAAATTGAAATGATTTACTTTTATTCTACACATTGTTTCAGTATTATCTTGTATATGAATTATGTTTTAATTAAAGATCTATGTGAACTATTTAGATAGATCTATGCACAGTTGTTATATTTAAGTATTTATTCATAAGATCTATATCTTTTGTATATTGCTTATCTTACTTAATTCATATACAATTAGAATTATACTCGGGCATTAGATAAATTTATTAGATTAATTTTATTTACTAAATTATATTTTCTTCAGACTTCATTTTATTTCAAATATTGTTTTGTTTTAGAAGAAAAGTTAAAATCTCCTTTCGTAGGAGTAACTCTTATGCTAATGAGAATTAGTTTTCATTTCAGATAGTTCTAAATTTGTATATATTTAGAATTTAATTTTGTTATTTGATAGGAAATAGAAACATTGCATATTATTTTAGTTAGTTAGCAAGTGTATATATTTTTATTAGTTTTAGTTCTAGTTTTTGATAAATAAAGGTAACTGGACCTAAAATAGTCGAAATTGCCATTTACAATGGATAATGATCTAATTGGGACCCTGACCGAGCGATTTCCTAAATGTTGAATATGGACATATTTGGGCATCAACAATAAGGAAATTGTTCATCCCATAACTTAATATGTCTGTTGCAGTATCCTCGAGGTAGATGTACCACTATTTTGTTTACCACCTCTGTCTGTCCATCTATCTATGGATGAAAATCCATGCTCTTCTTCAACTTAGTGCCCATGATTTCCCATAAATAAGACCAAAACTTTCCCAAAAAGTGAGAGTCTCAATCTGATATAATAGATGTAGGAAGTCCAAAATGAACCCATACATTAGTAAAGAACATCTGTGTTGTTCGTTCAGTTGTGATCTGTTTCTTGCATGGCATCAAAATACACATCTTTTTGGATATATGCACAACAACATATAGATAATCATGAATTGTCCTAGACGTCGACAAACCCCATATAAAATCCATGGAGATACTTTCCCATTGATGAGAAGGTATTGGAAGTGGTGTATATAACCTCAAATTTCTATTGCTAGGCTTACTTGTGGCACACATAACACACCCTTTGATATACTTGGAAATTGTTTCATTCATTCAATGCTAATAAAAATATATCTGCAACTGTGCTATTGTCTTACCAACCTCGAGAGATGCATGAGATTCTCTTATTATATTTAATCTTTCATCTCTGGGTATACAAAACGTTCCAAGATGATATAACAAATTTTCATGCATATAATAATCTGACTACTAATTTCCATGAGTTAATGCATCATATACATGTGTAAAATCATCATTCTTTACATATTTCTCTGCATAACCTTCATGCGCTAAAGGATTATACCTTAGTATAACAGATGCATTGATTACTGGCCTTGACAAGATATCTACAACCTTGTTATGAATACATTTCTTATACTTGATTACCAAATGAAACTGCTGTAGAAAACCCATCCACCTGAAATGTGGTGATTGTTGTAGCTTTGTCTGTGACTGTAAATACTGTAATGGTTGATGATCAGTATGAATAATTGTCTCCTTTACGATTAAGTAATGCTTCCATTTCTGTATACTTTGTACCAATTCATACAATTCCTTATCATATGTTGGATATTTAATCACAGCATGTGTAAAAGTATCATAATGATAACATATAGGTTTACCTCATTGTATCAAGACTGCTCCCATGGCATATTTTCTTGCATCAGTTTGAATCTCAAATGGTTGTTATAGATATGACAGTGCCAAAACTAGTGCGGTGCTTATATTTTCCTTCAATGTCGTGAAGGCTTTATGTTGCTTGCCTACCCATTGAAAAACTTTTTTAACACTTGTTAATTCATGTAGAGCTGCTATGTATGATAAATTAGCGATGAATTTCCTCCAGTACTGTACTACTCCTCAGAAGATTTTGAATTCTATGGAAGTAATTGACTTGGGCCATTTCACAATGAATTCTACTTTTGTGGGATTATATTTAGTTGAACATTCCCTACAATGTATCCCAATATACCAGAGAAGTTTTTCCAAATTCACATTTAGACAACTTGATATACAAGTTCTCCTTCTTCAAGAGTTCAAAGACTTTCTTGACATGCGTTATATGATCTTCCCATCTTCGACTAAAGATCAATATATCATCCAAATAGACGATAAAAAATAAATATGTAGAGTTTGAACACATCATTCACTACTGTCATAAACGTTGTTGGTGCATTGCATAACCCACATGGCATAACTAACCATTCGAACAATCCTTTCTTGGTATTGAAATCATTTTTAAATATGTCACCTTCTGCAATTTTGATCTGATGGTAACCACTTCTCAAATTCAACTTAGTGAAATAAACAACATTCTTTAATTGATCCAATAATTCATCAATTCTGGGAAGAGGATAATATTTTTTTACCATAATCTTGCTCAGGGCTCGGAAGTCAATACACATCCTCCATGTGTCATCTTTCTTCGGAACTAATACAATAGTATAACCACACGGAGAGGATCTTGGTATGATGATTCATATTGAGCAACTCTTGAACTTGGTTCTTTATTTCTACATTCTCGATTACTGATGACATGTACATTCCAATGTTCAGAAGAGGAGCATCTTGCAACAAATATATTTTATGTTCAACCTCCCTTTTAGGAGGAAACCTTGTAGGTTCCTGAAACAACTCATCATAATTAGATATAATGTTGACCATATCCTGTTTATTATCTGGATCAAAACCTAATAAAGCATTGGTTATATCTTATTCTTTCTGTTTCACTATCATGAGAACAAAAGATTTACTTGCGCTCACGAGTATCTTCATTTTCCCTGTGCTGACGAAAGAAACATTAGTCTTGATACGATGAGCTTTGACAATATATTCAACCCAATCCTTGAAGAGATGATATTTATTTACTTCGCGATAGAATATAGCCTTCCTTTCAAATAGATATGGACTACCCAAGACAATGTCACAAATGTCAAGAGGTACAATGTCTAATTCAACCTCATCAAAGAACTTAGTTGTTATTGCAAATCTAATCTTACATTGTTTTGTTACCTGCAACTTAGCATCTTCACACACCTAACCTAATGGATATGGATTTTTGTGAGGTGTCATCTTCAAACCCATCTTCTTAAAAATTACTTTAGATATTAAGTTAACTTGAGATCTACTTTCAAATAAAGTATCTACCTTTGTATGCTTGGCTATAAATCTAACATGGAAAAGCTCACTTCTTTTCTTTTGCTAGGTATCACTTTCCAATTTACCATATTGAAATGAATAATTAGAATGGATAGCTAATATAAATTTTCTTCCTATTACCATGATCTTAGATTCATCTCCAGAATCTGACCCTAGATCCCGATGAGCTGATGCAGTAGTCTTCTGCTTCCCTTTATTCTTGAATTTCTTTGGTCATAATTCTGGATGCAACTTCCAACACTGTGATTCCTCATGTCCCTTTTTATTACAGTGGGAACATGTAGGTCTTTCCTTAGCTTTCTTTACTGTGGCTATTTTCTTAATCTTCCATTTACCTTTCAGATTCTTTTCAAAATTGTTTGGCTTGTTATCTTCTCTTGGATGCTTACCCTTACTAGCCTCTATATGCATATCTTGTACAAACATCTTATCAATATTAGTATGGTTAAACATTAGAATAGTATGACGAAGATATGAGTACATGCCACCAATATACTTCAGAAGAGTTTCATGTGTATACAACAAAATCCCTAATGATAATGCCTTCTTTTTTAATTCCTGTGTATATGCCTGAATATTTTGGCCTTTACCCTATCTTAGATGTTTCCATTATATCATTGTCATTTGCGCATAAGCTAGTGGATAGAATTGTTTTCTTATAGTCTTAGTAAACTTATCCCAAGAAAAGATTACTTTACCCTTTTGAAAAAAATCAACTTGCATTTTACTCTCCCACGATATTAAGGTTGTGCCACTTAGTTGAAGAGAAACTAATTGTATCCTTTCATCTTCATCCAAGATATTTTGAACCCTGCAATATACCTCTATTTTCTTGATCCAGTTGTCCAATTTCTCAACATTCAATTCTCCATCATAGGTAAAAAATTCAAACTTGACATCCAACTTTAATAAAGGTAGATTATGATCAGACTTCTTAGAGGACTTATTTTGATGAGAAGAATGTTCACTTGCTTCAGAACAAGATTATTATGAGGATGGTGAGGGGGGTTTTAAAGACCCACCACCTTCGCCTCCTCCTTCTCCTTTTACCAAAGATTCCCCACTTACGGGCTTCTGATTTCTTCATTGCAAATAATGTATTATCTCTTTCATTGAGCGAAGTGTATCCATCATTTCTTATGGACTCATGGGAGGATCTTCTCCTTCCTTCCCTTCGGAAGCCATCTTATGCTTAGAAAGTCTTCTTTCAATCTCATACTTATAACTTGCAAGCTCTCATTTACCAAGTTTGAGTTTGGATCTTGTAAGCATTCACTTGCAAACACTCTTCAAACCTGCTCTGATACCAACTTGATCCGAAAAATCCTTAGATGCTAATTATTTTAAATACACATAAACATCTACTTGATCTTCGAAATAATAATGATCGCTTGACTAATTGCAATTTTACATGTGAAAAACTTATCTAACCGTATACACTTTAATAATAAATAACTTGCAAATAATTGAGCATCAAATGAACAACAACAATGAAATCACTTACACAAGTTTGATAATGGAGTTCACCCAATTTAGGCTACGTCTCTAGGTCCGCTTCCAATAGAGACCTTCTTTATTAATGCTCAAATGCTCGTGTTTTACAATGACCTTTTTACATGTTGCTCAAATGACCATTAAATGGATTAGATGTATCTATGCATGCTTCACATTTAGGAAGACTTTGTTTGCCATAAATGCATGATTCACATTTTGTATTTTCCTTTTTGAAAGCTGGAAAACCCTTAACCATCACTTGTTTTTGCAATTGAGAGAGACTTTCAAAGTTGAGATGTCCATATCTCACATGCCACAATATGATAGGTGAAATACCTATATTTACTGCTCCTGCAAAGTTTGAATGCCTTGGAATAACTACCCCTTTCATCCTTAACTATTTTCCATCTTCATAACCTATCATCACTGTTTTCATATTCTATTTAACTGAATTTATCTTAACTAAGACATCTTCCATAATCACTTGATGTCCTACTTGTCGAATCGTGACTAAAGACAACAAATTATTTTTAAAGGTTGGTACATACCATACATTTGAAATCATTCTTTCTCCAATATTAGGTAAATAAAATTTAACTACACCTTTTCCATAAGGAGTATGTTTTGTATTATCTGCAAGAAAGACATAATTAAGATGGCATTCTTGAAAATTCCAAAAGAAGTCATGTGTTGAGATGCTCCTGAATCTAGAATCCAAGCATCTTCATAATCACTTTGAAAATTAGTGGAAATCTGTAATGTTGAAGATGAGGTAAAGACATATTTTGAACCATCATCGTCTCGATCTTTTGCAAATTGTGTTGTGTTTTGATGAAACTTGGAAAGTTTATCAATGGAAGTTCGACAATCTTCTGCATAATGACCAACTTTGTTACATCTTCTACAAACAATTTGACTGAAATCTCTTCCTCTGCCTTGATTCTGTCCCCTGCCTCTGTTTTGACCTCTATGTGGAGTTTGTCCTTTGCCTTGACTGTTGCCTTGAAAATAGCCTCTGCCTTGACTATTTCTTCTTCCTTGAATGTTTTCTTTGCCTTGAAAATTGCTCCGGTCTGAAAATTTGTTTTCTCTACTTTGGCTTCGACCACGACCTTGTACAAAATGTCCTCTTCCTCTGCTTCTAGAACTGTCAGTTGAATATTTACTTGTGTTGGCCTCTGTGAAAAAAAATCTTCCCCAACTTGCTTTTTCTTTCCAAAAGTTTTGTTGTGTTGAGATAACATTTCACTTATCTCATCAAACGTAAGCTTTTCTAACTTTCCAGTTAATTGTAAAGTTTCAAAAAAATGTGTATAGAAAGTAGGCAATCCAACAATTAAAATTGTGATCATGAAACTCTCATCTACTGCTTGAAAACCAACATTTAGTATTTCTTGCTAAAATTTCTTAAGTTTGGAAATATATTCATGTACGTCACCTCCTTCAGTCAATTTATGTTGGAGCAACTTTAATTGAAGATCAACTTTCTTTGATTCGGGCCAAGTATCAAATAAATCCTTAAAAACTTTCAAAGTAGACCATGCATCAGTAGTATTTTCAATGTGAACATACATCTCATCATTAACTTAAGATTTAATGAGTGTTAATGCTTTGGCATTTTTAACTTCCCATTTTACTAATGTAGTTGCATTTGTAGGCTTATTTGGATTAGTATCTTCATTACATATATCACGCCAAAGTTCATTGTAAATGAGAGTACTTTCAATGAGACGTTTCCATGTCTTGTATGATTTTGTGCCTTCAAGCTTATCGGAGTCAGAGAACAAATAAATTAACTTCGACATTGTAGTGTTGAATCTTCACACCAAAAAAGAATCAAGGAAAATATATCAAGATGAGCAACACACTAGACACATCACACACACAAAAAAACGATCTATCAGGGCTTGGCCTTGACCCTCGTATAGTCGTTGAAACCAGAGAAAAATGACTGAGCTTGGCACTTGGCTCTAGTCAAATTCCAAGTAACTTTCAAAATTTTACTCTTACAATGCTCTTGCAAATAAAAAAAATAAATTCACCCCCCCTCAAAGTAAAATTACTTTGAGTTACAAAAAAATTGTTATCCAACGCTGTAGCAGGCTCCTCTCTGCTTGTAATATCTCGCCAGGGGATGTCGTCTCTATGATGGCTTCCAATATTGGTAATGTATCGCAACTATTATTGGTAATCTTTCCCTGTAGTCTGTACAATTTTTTTTCCCTATCTTTTCATTTACATGACAATTATCTAAAACAAATTGATCTAAGTAAATACTTTTGGAATTTCACTATTACATAATCCTCAATTTGTAGACCACGTTGAAAATGACTTATTATTGGTGGATCTCATTGGCAAAAACTCTACTAATGAAATTGAAACAAAAAAAGAAAACCTCTTCAAAAATTACTGTTCAGATATAACTAAGCATATTTGGCATAAATCCAGTAGTGCATGTGTTTGTCATGCGCTCTCTCGCTCAGTTAGGTTAATCAATGGTGACCTTCTCGAAGGATCCTCCAGGCGACACAAAATCCGACGAGAAGATCTTCAAGATGAAATGCATGCAATGCGATATGGTTGACAAGGGTGCCAGATACAAACAAGGGCCAAATCTGCATGGGTTCTTTGGCAGTCAATCTGGAACCAAGATGGTATTCCCTGGTCTGAAGAAGCCTCAAGACTGGATGGATCTAATTGCGTATCTCAAGCAGGCCTCATGAAATAACGACTCCTTTTAATGAGAACACTCCAAAATCCCAATTGAAGTCGCGCCACTTTGGGCGTTGTTTGTACCAAATTACAAAGATCAATCTGCCAGTAGGTCACATGCCAAGATAGCTACCGAGACAGGCATATGTAGCATTTTGGGCTTCAAGTAGGCCTCATCGTCTATAATTATGTTTCACCTTTTAAAAGTTATCTGGAATGTGTAGCTTTGCAATGTCTCTGGAGTAGGTGAAAGAAGTGTCTCAAGTTCTCAGATGACTCCATGTCGAACACACCAGATGACTCAGAAATAGATCCCACTCAATACGCACATCATGACGATCCCACTCAATACGCACATCTCCACGCTCTTAGTCGCTGGAATTTGAATTAACTATGAGAAAAATGAGAAGAATGGTCTACTCTAATACATAACTCCTTGAATCGTATCTCCAATCTCCATTGAAATGATTTTCTGATGGAGTGCGCTGGCCTGTAGAGCTGAAATATCCTCTTCAGATCAGCTAAAATCTCCTCACATCCGCTGCATTACTGAAGCTCTGATACCACAATAATGGCAGAAGTGTCCTCAAACACACACTTTTATTAAATAGGAAAATAAATTACATATGAGAATTTGCAAGAGTTTACACCCAAACAACTCAACACTCTTGCAATGAGCTATATATAAGCTAAATGTCCTAACTAAATCTAGTTATGGATCACTTATTAAATAAACAAGTGTCCATTTACAATAAATTCTATCTTAACAATCTTCTAAATATACTCTTAATTTAGAGCCTAAGATACAATGCCTTTCTAGAGTCATATCTTTTACAACAATATTCTATTTCTAAATGTTTCCATTTATTAATCAAATATTCTAGATTATTAAATTAATATTCTAAATTAATAATCATTTTATTCTAACTTTTTAAACTATGATATTTGTATTTTGGATCATCTAACAGAATCCACCATTGGATTCCTTGCGAAAATCATGAAAAATGAGTATAAAGTTCTCAAAATTCCATAAAGGGACCTCTTGGCATGCTTTATAGTGTATCCTCAAAGCCTATATACCCTTGGGAACTCACTTTGAGACATGACTCTTTGCATTAATGAATGTTTGTACAATCCTCGGGTCAAACACCATTAAATAGGGTGTGCCCCTTATCCAATCCTTGAAATCTGTGGTCGGCTTTGATTACGAAGTGGGTGGTTCGTTTTAACAAATTGCAAGCATGGTCTATTGGTTAATTATTTGAGTTATGGGGGGGGAAAGGTCACGGGTTCAAACCCGCATAACTTCCCCTATTGACGCACTTTTTGTTATAACCATACTATTGTATAGTTCAATGGTTATGTAATATAGTTCAACAGACATATAATATGAGTTAGCTCCGTGGGCGTTACAATTATGGTTACATTCAATACCCATAAAACTAGGGTCGAGGGACTAGCCCTTGGCCCTTTTTCGTATGACCAAACGTCCATTCAAATTTAAATATAATCGCGCCCATATACGATTAAGAACTAACCAATGGACATAATGGTGAATTATTTGCGCTGTTGAACGAGAGACCTGGGTTTGATCCTTTAGGCTCCCAACTAATTTTGATACATACTACTCGTAAGTAGCTAGTGGACATGGTAGCCTCTCATTGGCTTATTATTTCCATGTGTCACCCTATGATTATCCCACATAATCTATATGATTTGCCAACACATCTACCCAGTCAACATACGATCAATACACGTGGCATCTTGGGGTCATGCCACATCATCATCGTATGATTGTATGGTCGTTCCACATGTCACCCTTTTAGTGGTCACATGTGTCACCCTTTTGCCTTTCACTTTGAATTTTGACTAAAATTTGACCGCTCATAACTTTTTCATACGAGCTCATTTTTACTTTTTGTTTGCATCATTGGAAACCTAAAGACAAGCTCTAACATTGATGTTGTTTTTGAGAGAATTTGGGAAGGTCAAATTTTGAGAATTATGAACCATTCTCGACCTTTGTGGACCTTTCATATATTTCTATACCTCTATGAACATTCTCGGCTCCTCGTGGATCACATGTACTTACCGATATGAAATATTTGATGGCATAGGCACATGATGAAATGGAATAAACACCTACACCATAAAGGTTCATGTATTTCCCCAAGTGTGTAGGGGATAGTGACAACAAATCTCCAGGATGAGATACAGGATAGATGGAATGGGAGAGGGAAGAGGTGATGATGTTATGATGATATAACAAAGGAAAAAGAAGCAAGACAATGACATTAGCATGGTCTTGGCAAAGGCATGAGGTGATATACACTGGTGAAGAGTTGACACAAGCACAAGAGGAAACATACATAAATATAGGGAATGATGTAGGAAAAGGAGGCGACATACACTAACATGGGATTGTTTTTTTCATGGAGGTTCCATAGACTAGTCAAGGACATAGTGTGAGTCCCATGTAACATATGGTAATCCAAAGAGTGTGAGAATATAGGTAACATACATCACCATGTGTGGGTAGAGGAGGAAACATACATTAAGATGGAGTTTATGTGAGCACATTAGGTGACATATGATAACATAGGATTATGTAATGTCCCCATTTTTGGACATTATTATGTTACAAAGTGTTATGCCTACCAGAGTAGCTAGATGTGGGTGACAATGGGTTCAAGAGTTATTGAGGGGTTTTATTAGGCTCGACTTGCATTGTTCATAATATTTTATCATCAGGATCCATTCTGCATAGCTTGGCTTTGGTTCCATTGCATTCTGACGATTTTCGTAATTTTGAGTTATTATGGGTCATATTTTAATTAATTTCACTAAGAAGGTCATTTTGGGCATAATAATTCGAGAAACCTCTTAGTATAATAGCTCATCGGAATCATGAGGAAGAGAACTATAGGATTAGATGATGATAAGTGACTTTCAATGGCCAGATAAGCCATAGGGATGAATAAATCACTTTTTAGAGGCAAAAAGGCTAATTAATTAATAAAGTCATTTAATTAAGGAATACTATAAATAAAGTAAAAGTCACTTGGAGAGAAAAGGTGAACAAGGGGGATACAAGAGAGATAGGGGCCTCTAGTCTCTCATTATGTTGATTATCATTTTTCTGTCTGGCTTCTTGCTAGAGAGCCCATGATACTTGGGGGTTTTGAGGGTTTTGACTTAACAAAACCTAGAGATAAGCTATGTGGTGAAATATTCCACCTTTAATGATCCAAACTTGACCAAGGAGGTGAAATATTCCTCCCTCACCATTCTACATCAGTTACTATCTAGTTACAAGAGAAATTGAGGAAGCAAGGCACAATTTTGGAGTTTTCTGCATAGCTAAGGCGAAATTTTCTTGAGAGAGGAGTTCGTAGAGGGTTGTAGACACTAGATCTGAGAGATATCTCACTCCAGAGGTGTTAGATATCACCAGGGTGCCTTTTTTCTTAAATGCTTGAGTGGATTCTTCAACTTATCCATTCTATCTTCCAGTGGAGCGCAATTCTCTTGAGGAGGGCGCACTGTTCATTGAGGATCTTGTGTTGTGGAGTAGGAGATCACTCTCATCAGATTGGATATTCAACATAGAGGTTTCCTGTCTCCTGATATACCTTTTGGAATTTGATTTCAGTGGATTAGATGCCAAATTATTGTCTTGCTACAACTAGTGAGGGTGCATATGCTCTTAGAGATATTGTTGTTTGGAGACCTTCTAGTTGAGATACATCTCAAAGACTACTCTGATCATCTTTCCATCATAAGATCTATATTATATCAGAGTTTTTCATGAGTTGGAGGCCATCATAGAGGAGGTCGTACCATCTTTAGTCTATTCCATCCAGAAAGTGCACATTGTGCTAGAGAAGGCTTCATCTACAGTAAAGGGGATCAATTGGTTCTCAGAGGTGTTTGGTATTCAGATTGGGGAGGCTTTTGGAAGCCCATATATTTGTCTCTCTATTTTATCTTGGAGGCATTATCAACCATGCACTCTATTCTCTTATATGTATTCCAGATCTGCTCCAGTTTGTATGAGGATAGTTATATATCTAAATAATATCAGATATAAGGTATCTGTGCCTATTTTTGTGTTATTTGTCTTGCATCTTGTTGAGTATATTCCATTGCTATATCTTTATCATTTAATTGTTGCAAACCAAACAAGAACCATCACCAAAAACCCATGGAAACTAAAGAAGACAAAACTCCGCAAAGTGTTTGACAAAATACCACAACCAAAAAACACTAAAACCTAAAATGCTCCAAGCAAATCTGTTTGGGAACATTACAGTGGTATCAAAGCAAATTTCCTTCACCAGCCTATGATATACATTATTGATCTATATGAGAGATGGATTTTGTGGATTTTGCAGAAGAGATCATATATTGTAATGAGGAATATCAAGCCCTTAGTGAGACATTCAAGGCTCAAGTGACATTCCAACAATTTGTATCCATCAAAAATCCTAGGTGGAGCAAAGATGAGGTTACACATTGGGTAAAAAGGATGGAAGAAATCAATTATTGGATCAACACAACAAAGGAAATCAAAGACACAACATTCAAGGAGGTAGATACATCACTACCAGCTAGTAGATGGAAGGAAGCACATATTGAGCCTACACCCATTAGGAGCAAGGAACTTTGCTACATTTGCATAGAGCCTTGGGAGCCAGATCATAGATGTAGGGGTAAAGGGAAAGTGTATTACGTTAAGGTGCACTATGACAGTGAGGAGGAATATGAGTATGAGGATGAGGCCTTAGATGCCTCATTAGAGAAGTCTCAGGACTCTTGTGTATCTGAGGGAAAATTGGATGGACATGATGATAGTGCATGTGCTTTAGCAGTCCTATCAGATAGTATTGAGGACTCAACACTTCAACATAGTGTGACACGTGTGAGGATTCAGATGTGTTAGCACTTGGTATGAGGTCATGCATAGGATATATTGTTCATCCCATGGAGTTGAGTGTGACACAATCTTGACCTTCTCAGACATTTATGATAGGGATGACACAAGAGGATATCAGTAGTGTTCCTGAGGTGGTAGAGGAGCCTTGTGTAGCATTTGAACACAAGGGACATATGGATATAAATATCTAGGAGGAGAGGCATGGATTGGAGCCAGTTGACTATATACATACCTATCAATACGAGGAGAGCGAGTCACCTCTTTTGGGGAGTCTATTGTTAGATAATGCTGTGGAGACCGACAACTTGTTGGGATACTCACCTCTAGGACCGATCTACAATGATGAGGATGCACTCCTTATTGGTCGAGATGAACATATCTCATATCTGGACACATCTGTATGGGATCCAGGTGCAGATGACATTAGAAAAGTGAGCACATGAGCATACAACTTCTCATACATGATACAATGCAATTCAGATGGGGGTAGTAGTTGGTGATGGTGTTCACTGGCATATAGGAGGACTCAGTAACACAATGGACAGTGGGCAGTTTAGTGCCTTATCTTTTGAGGAGTATGTTTTTGGGGATTCCATTGTTGACACTAGCAGTGAGAGGCATGAGGTAGAACCTCAACAAGATTGTGATCAAGAGTTACGACACTTGACATGACAATTGAGAGTCAATGAGGACATGATCATGGAAGCCACTAGATGCATTAATGATACACATACACATTGGTGGCAGGATATTGTTGGAGGGCCTCGATGGAACATAATAATTCAGATGGGGGACTTTCCATTGATGATTTCCATACACTCAGGGAGAGAGTGACTGTGATGAGGTCCGACTACTAGCAGTTATTGATGGATAGGGATTACCTATTGGAGGTTGGAAAGATGTATCATAGGGAACTGAGGGAGAAGGAGATTGAGGTGGACCGAATCACTCATGAGTTGGTGAGAACATGGGGATTCTTGGAAGGTGCACAAACAACCCTTTAAGAGTCAAGGTCTAGATTAGAGGAGCCCCTTTAGAAGACTAGTCATGGATCTACTACATCTATCTCAACAAAGAGTTAGACATTTACTTCAGCACTTCACGAGAGTATTTTGTTGGTTTGGTAGAAGAGCACCAGATGATGGAGGTGTGTGAGGGATACCCTGGATCACTAATGGTTATGGATGGATATGACCAATAGATGTTGGAGGATGTCCAAGTGTCACATGGACCACCATTCCTGGGTAGTTATGAGACAATTGGTCATAGACATACACATGAGGATTTTAGAGACATGG
>JASDQU010588568.1:12504-24903 GCA_032191745.1 Picea mariana
GCATGCTTATTTTGTTTAATTCTCATGCTCTCAAATTTTTCTAAATTATATAACACCAATGCGGTTAACCTCTTTGCAAGAAGTTTGAAGTTGTGCAGGATATCTCATTTGAAGGAGAGGCTAAGCTAGCTTGTTGCCCCCTCATTCTTCAAAATTGTGGTGAAGTAACATAGTCAATCCCTCCACTTTCCGTCGAAGCAGGAGACTCCATTGCCCAAGGCTTTCAAGAATATCAAGCATTTCTTTCCTCTCTTTCTCATCAAATTCTACATCCCTTGGTTACTTGTTCTAAATACACATAAAGTAAAAGGATTGTTGGTTTCAAAGGTTGAATTTCTCATTTGCTTTATGTATTTCAAAGCAAGTAGTTTATATCTCAAGTTTTAAAGAAAGATTTAATTAGATCTAGCTTGCTTTAGTTCATCTTTAGTCTCACTTCTTTCGGCAATTTTTTAAAGGCTAAAGATAGGTGTTTTCCAAGAGTTTAATTTCCATATTTGAGCAAAGCTTACTGTCTTTATATTTTTGTTTTAGGACAACGAAAAGAATAGTAAGAAAAAAGCTTTTTCTAATTAGTTTAAATTTAGAAATTTACTAGTTTATCATAGAATTGTACTTAGAAATTTTTGGTTTTATAAACTAATAACCCAAAGCACTCTTAAAGTGTCTTTGGCCATATTTGCATCTTGTTTGTTCGTTGATTTTGTGTAGGTTGGTGCAAGGACAAGAGGAAATTCTACCGAAAAACCAAGTACTTGAAGTCTCTAAGACCCCCAAAGTGGTCCTAATTCCTTAAACATTGTAAAATGTGAAATTTTTAAGTTTCATGACCCATATATAAGGATCCAATCTCACTTGAAGAGATCTAAAGACTCTTAAAAAAACACTTGTAACCGTGGTAATAAAATCAGTGAGCCAAGGGAGCCTTCACTTTGTTTTTCCCCCCCCGGGGGTGTGTTGTGCTTTAGGATCTTCTTCTTGATTGGTTTCTTGTCTTTCTTTTGTTTCAAAGCACTTCAATAGGTTCATTTTTCATTTTTAAATTTAAAATCAAACAACAATTTAGATTAGATTTCCTTCTGCAAAGTAGAACACTAATTGCTAGATTAACTTTATTTTTTGCAATTTCAAGTTGGCAATAAACCATCCCCTCAGCTCCTCGAAAGAGGTTTGGTCAGTGTGGATTAGTAATTAGTCTCACATTTCATTTCAGTATTTTATTTCCAGTTTAAAATAAACAAATTCCCCTCAACTCTCAGTGCAGTTCCTGACCCCTCCAGTTGCGAGCTAGTCTCGATCTGCTGGAAGTAAGTTTCATACACACTGTGCTGGTCAGTGGTTGATAGTTTAATTAAGACAATCTCTAAAGTAGTTAGCTTAATGCGCGGGAAAACGCCTTAAAGTGACCTGCGAAGTAAGGCGGGCCCTCTCGGGACCTGGCTTCCCACCCGTTTTGGACATCCAACACTTTGAGTGAGTTTTACTGGTGAGACCATTGGGTTTCGGTAAAGCTCTCCGAAAGTTTCCAAACAAAGACCTAACCTCCAAGGAGACCCAAACCATTTCATTAATTCAACATCAATTTATCCTAATAAAACACACGAACTACATTGCCCACGATTCAGTTTAAGGCATTGGTCTCATTTCACACTTAGCAAAGCCACAGGCTTCATCTTCAATTTGGTTATCTATTGGAAATAATTTAAACGAAACTTGCATCTAACATTTGTCTCTCAGTATCCTTTTGATGCAGTATATGCTTATTGATTATATATCGTGGTGAATGTTTACTTCATGTTTATTCAGTTTATGGTTGATTGTTGAATGAATAATAAACTCCTAGATTTAATTTCTTGTACTTAGCTTAGTTTGAGCCTTAGTATTTTGTTAGGGACTACCCCCCCTTGGCTTCGTTAGGAGTTGGCCTAAATGGAGGAGTTGAGGATTAGGTGACAACACCTTAACTCTCACTTTCCCCCAAGGACACACCGAGTGGATTGAAGATTTCTTCCACGTCTCCCAGGTGTGTATAAGGCGGCAACAGTTGCAACCTCATCGGACTTGATATGTTGAAAGTAGAATTTCATATCCCATTCAAATTCCAGCAGACTTAATAGTTTTCAGGATTGGTAGGATTGCAACATTTTCATTGGATTCTATCACATACGAGGGTATGGGATTGGCATTTAATCAAGAACACCAAGCCCTTTATGTACCTTGATGTTGGCAGTATTGATTGTTGAACTCCTCTGACACGGCCTTAGCAAAAATGTACCTTTCACTCAAAGCAAAATCATTGATTAGGCATGTTAAGCTTTTTCTACCATATTATAAGGCTTCGATTAGGTAGTTTCATCAAAATTGGGAGGTGTCCACTGATGTCTCTAGAGGATCAAGGTAGAGGCAAAGGTTGATACTAATGATGAGGATCCGAATATAAGCGATTGTGGAACATTGCTTGTCATTTATGTTTGTCGTTTAAATGTTCTTGCTCATTTATTCATAATGCTTTCTTTCAAAGTTTCAATAATTTTTTGGAATCATGGTTTGGAATTTTTAAAATATATTTTTTTCATTAAAATTTCAATATTTCATGTAATTTTTGTTAAATTTTCAAGCACATATATATCAACGTCAAAGTGTTTTACTATTTTTTTTATTTTTCTTCCACTTTAAACAAAACTTGATCTTTTAACCAGCAAAAGATGGACACTTAAAATGATGAACAGTAGTAGAAGAGGTACTCAAATAGAATCTCACACATGCACAAGAACTTACCCTGGAGAAACCCAAGAAGGGGRAAAACTCCAGCAAACAATCTTCCTTTATTTGCAAATAATATGTAAGATCATATACAATAAACCACCATGAAATATGCTCTTGATTGAGCTTGCCAAGTAAATCTTATACCTAACTATATGACCAGTAAACAAYGAAATACTTCCTTGTCCTTTATTGTTGTTATAAACCAACACTACTAGCAAAATCATTTGCAATAAATTAACTCAAGCGCTGTCCTATCTCATGGTGTAGAATAATAGACAACAATACTAGACTCATATGTTGCCCTCTCTCTTTCACTTGCAAACAATATACCTCCTTCCCTTCACTCTTGTGCCGCATAACAAGTGAATAATGAAGAGGGGTTGAACTTTGTATATACTAGGAGAGATGAGTGAACTCGAATTAGGAACAAAATGCATGTCTTTACAAGTCACCTTTAGACTAGACTTTACAACTCAACTTGAATTGTAACTTGACTTGTGACTGGACTTTGCATGGCATGACAACTCGCCCTTGAGACTTGGCTTTGCATGGCATGACAACTCGACATGCCAATTTGACATGCAACTCAACATGCAACTTGAGTTTAAACAACTCGAAGTAGACATGCAACTCGACTTTTACAACTTGAGTTAGGCAACTCGAATTAGACAAGCAACTCGACATTCCTTTCATGGTGGATAAGGTTACACGTGCCAACGCACTAGATCAATACATTTACATTATTTGCATAAGGAAGATTGTTTGTTTCTAGCTCATAGGAATTGTACATTCAACCTAACTTTTGCTAGATGCCTTGACTTTTGCAAAATGCTCACAAGGCTTGTATGTTCTCCTTGAATTTTGGTTTGACTCACAAGGGTTGTACGTTCCCCCTGACTTTTTTCAATACCTTAGAAGGCTTGTGTCTAGGCTCACAGAGGTTGTACATTCCCCCTGACTTTTGCACTTAGACTCACATCTTGACTTTTGTCTTAGACTTACAAGGCTTCTTCCTTTGCCTTGGCCAGACTCACAAGATCATATAGCATCTCGTTCCTCTTGACTTTTGGTTTGACTCACTGAGGTTGTACGTTGCCCCTAGCTTTTGTCAATACCTTACAAGACTGGTCGATTCTCCAAATCTCCCTAGCTAGCCTCACGATGGCCCACATGGCCTCTCATTGGAGAATGACTGTCGATGCTGCCAAATTTAACACTCCCTGTCAGCGAGAGAGTCATTCTTAGCCACACCAAGCTTGCCTCTCACTTGCACAAACTGTCTCAATGGAAATGGCTTGGTTAGGATATCAACTACCTGCTCGCTCGTGGCTATGTACTGTAGCTTTACAATTTTTCTTTGGACCATGTCTCTGATGTAATGGTATTTCATGTCAATATGTTTTGACCTGTCGTGAAATACCGGGTTCTTTGTCAGCTTTATGCAAATTTGATTATCACAGTGAACCACCGTCATCTCTAGCTTATCACCAAACAATCCAGAAACTAATTTTTTGAGCCATATTGCTTCCCTGCTAGGATCACTTGTTGCAATGTACTCAACCTTTGCTGTACTCTGTGCAATGGATCCTTGTTTCCTGCTTGACCATGAGATCATAGCGGATTCTAAATTGAAGCAATATTCAGAAGTACTCTTCCGGTACACTAGGCTTCTTGCCCAATCAACATTTGCATACCCATGCAGAAACAAACTGCCATTGGATGTATATCTTAGACCATAGGTAGTGGCCCGTTTGACATATCTCAAGATGTGCTTTGTTGCTACCTAGTGTTTCTGTCTCGGTTCAACCATGAACTGACTCAATGCAATCACTGCATAGCATATATCTGGCCTGGTATGGATCATATACATCAATGATCCAATAAATTGCCTATGCATTGTAGGATCCACCAAATATGAACCTGTATCAGAATCATGCAGCTTCCTCAGGTTGGTAATCATCGGAGTAGACATGGATTTACAATCCATCATACCAAACCTATTTAACACATCCACTGTGTATTTACCTTGTGCCAGAAATATCTCGCCTTGTCTTTGCCACACTTCCGATCCTAGGAAGTAATGCATCAATCCTAAGTCTTTCATCTCAAATTATGAGATTAGCTCCCTCTTACACCAGGCTATTAGCCCTTCATCTCCTGTCAGAAAGAGATCATCAACATACACGATTAATATAACATGTTGGTTCCCTGTTACCTTGAAGTATAGATTTGCATCAACATCACTTTTCTGAAAGCCCAAGCTTTTAAGAAAGCCATCAATCCTATCATACCAAACTCTGGAAGCCTGCTTAAGACCATACAAGGCCTTCCTTAGCTTGCATACATGAGTGTCTTTGTTATGTAGTACAAAACCATCTGGTTGTTCCAAAAATACCTCATGTTCAACCTTTCCATTCAAGAATGTTGTTTTTACATCCATCTGATGTAATTTCCAACCAAGAACTGAAGCTAATGCAATAATAACTCGAATGGAGGTATACCTGGCTACAGGGGAAAAAGTCTCGTAGTAATCAATTCCTTCTTTCTTAGAGAANCAAAACCATCTGGTTGTTCCAAAAATACCTCATGTTCAACCTTTCCATTCAAGAATGCTATTTTTACATCCATCTGATGTAATTTCCAACCAAGAACTGAAGCTAATGCAATAATAACTCGAATGGAGGTATACCTGGCTACAAGGGAAAAAGTCTCGTAGTAATCAATTCCTTCTTTCTTAGAGAAGCCTCTGGCTACAAATATTGCTTTGAACTTTTCCATACTCCCATCGACTGCATGTTTGATCTTATAGACCCATTTGGAAGAGACCATTGATTTGTCCTTTGGCCTCGGCACAATGTCCCAGACATTGTTCTTTAGAATAGACCTGTATTCCTCAAGCATGGCATCCTTCCACACTTGTAATTTATCTGCTTCTTCAAATGAAGAAGGCTCGGCATCATTAATGTTGCTCATTAGTGCAACATAGCCTCCATACCTATGAGGCCTCTTGCTTTACTTTTCCTTTGGGAGCAACTATCTTTTCTTCTTCCTGCACTGTTTCTTTAAGCCATGCTGGCTTCCTTTTGGCTGGAGGTTCTTCAAGAGTTCTTTCCAACTCTTCAGCAAGTTCTAGGGGCTCATCACTTGGCCCTTCATGAGCTTCCTCCCTCTGATTTTCCGACTCTTCATTTTCAGAAGAGGGCGAAGTTGGATGAACTGCTTCTGATTCCTGCTGTAGCTCTCCGGATTTTTTGAATGCGTCTTCCTCATGGAAAGTCACATCCTTGCTTACCTCTATTTGCCTTTGACCTGGTACATATATCCTGTAAGCCTTGGAGTTCTCGCTGTACCCCACAAAAGCCCCTTTCTTGCTCGAGGATTCCATCTTTGTCCTCTTTTCCTTAGGGACATGAATATATACTGGACACCCAAGTATCCTTAGATGCCCTACTTCAGGTTTGGTCCCTGAGAAGACCTCTTCAAGAGTCTTTTCCTTCAAGATAGCACGAGGACACATGTTCTGAATATACACGACAGTGGAGGTAGCCCATAACGAATTTGGCAAATCCTAGTCAAACATCATGGATTTCGCTGCCTCACATATTGTTCTGTTTTTCCTCTCAACAACACCATTTTGCTACGACAAAACCATCGTCTGATTGACATGTATCCTAGAGCCAGCAAATCGCATTGCTCTAATACGAATAAGGAGCTTTACTCCCTTATTTTTTCTTTGGTCTTAAAGAATGGATTTACAGTCAGCTAGTTTTCAGTCGTGCACATGATGAACGTCATCAGTAATAATTGTTTTTTGTCCTTCATGAAAATGGAGATTGTGCCCGGGTAATTAGCCTAGTAATTTCTATGTAATCTGGTACGTTGCTTTAAGGTTTAAGAACATTTCTAAACTTATATACCTGTGAAGAACTTTAGGTGTAAGCATGCAAACAACTTAACCAGTAGAGTGAAACAGCTTACTTTCTACTTCAAAATTCAACATATTACCTCCATGGCACAGTGCTTAGTTTAAGTTCCAAATAAAATGGCTTCTTAATCTGGACAGACAACGAAACCCTGCACCTATTTCCATCATTATGAAATATGATATTGAAATTCATGTCAGATCCAGTGGAGCTTCTGTAATGACATATTGATATTCCATAGTTGTGAGGATCACAGAGTCACTTTGTTACTCCACTGGCAAATTTCATGTTTTATTGATTGGAAGCCCAGAGATGCTTAAATTGCCAAAAGAAATGCTGACTATGGTAATAATGCATATGTGAATGTTTCTGGTCTATGATTGCACATTTTCAAGTTTCGATTTTATAATTTACCTGTATCAATCATGTCCATTCATTCCTTCTGGCAGCATTTCCTTATGAGATATAGCTAATCATTTTATGCTTTCACTGTCAGGCATTGCTGTTGTTGCTGTGATGCTGGTGACAACAATCTTAATGACCCTTATCATGCTCATTGTTTGGCGAAGCAACATTCTCCTGGTGGCGATCTTTACTCTCACCTTTCTCTCTGTGGAGATTGTTTATTTTTCAGCGGTATTGTTCAAAGTGGGCCAGGGTGGTTGGGTTCCTTTAGTTATAGCTGGAGTCTTTTTGATTGTCATGTGTGTGTGGCATTATGGAACTGTAAAGAAGTACAAGTTTGAGATGCAATGCAAGGTGCCAATGGCATGGATACTGGGTCTTGGTCCTAGCCTTGGCCTTGTTCGGGTTCCTGGTATTGGCCTTGTTTATACAGACCTTTCTCGTGGGGTGCCGCCCATCTTCTCTCATTTTATCACCCACCTGCCTGCCATCCACTCTATTGTTGTATTTGTATGTGTCAAATATCTCCCCGTGACTACAGTTACCCCGGAAGAACGCTTCTATGTGAAACGCATTGGACCAAAGGATCTCAACATGTTCCGATGTGCAGTAAGGTATGGATACACAGACCTGCATAAGAGAGAAGATGATTTTGAGAATCTACTCATCAAGAGCCTCACCCAGTATGTCCATCAGGAATCCCTTATTCACAGCATATCATACTCCAGTGATGAGGATGAAGAAACTGGGAGGTCCATGAATTCAGAATCCACAAATGTGTTACAATGCAAAGTTCTCCCTGAGACCGAGCTATGTGGATTATCCAGTGCATCAATAGCTTCTGATGTATCATTAGAAACATTTCCAGTTAGTAGGTCAGAAGTAAGATTTCCAATTCCAAGTGAGACTAGTACTGTTGATTCTACTACCTGTGATTTACAGTACTTGATCGGCTGCAGAGATGCGGGAATAGTTCACATTTTTGGCAATACAATAGTGAGAGCAAGGAGAGACTCAAACTTTATTAAAAGGGCTGCTGTCAACCACATATATGCTTTCCTCCGAAGAATATGCAGAGAGAACAGTGTTATCTTCAATGTTCCACATGAAAGCCTTTTAAATGTAGGGCAAGTTTTTTACGTTTGAACATATCCCATTTTCAACTTCTACACAATTATTTTATTTTTAGAGAAGCCTTATGGTTTATGTACATTAAAAATTATCCATCATCAAAGATCGAGTTGTAAAAGCTCTGTATAGCAGCAGATGCCTTATGTTATGGCTTTATGAGGCAGTTTGAGATAGTGCTCCATTGACAGTCCAGAAATGAGTCCAAAATGGCAGATTCCAATCCAGGCATGCCTGTACCCTGTAAAATCCATCCACTACATGAAGGTCAGTATTATGAGGCTTTGAAGCTCTGATATACCCTATCAACATATAAGCCAAATACATGCTTTGGAAGATGTCAAATGTTTGTTATTTAATCTAACACATTCACAGTACAATAAGAGTGAAGGACGTAATAAGAGTAAGGTATGAAACTGCATCACAGGTAAGGTTTTCGATCCGCCTTATTTATGTATTCCTTATAAGGCATTATTTGTATTCAAATAAAGCAAAAGGGCGTCATATATGTATTCCTTTGTACAATGTCCCTATTACACCAGCTAAGCCAACTAAATTGATAGCTTCTTCGTTTCACTCAACTATTGTCCAATATTGATTCCTGTTATATGTTGTTTCAGTTACACTAGGCCAGCAGATTAAAATAACACGGAAAACCTGTTAGTAGACGATTAAAACTAAACTAAGCTAAACCAGCAGCATGAAGCTGTGGTCACAGAAAATGTCTATTGTGTGTTTGAATTCAACTACAAGAATACTTGAGTCGTATGGGATGAAATTTAAAAAAAAATGTGCTTGTAATTCAAAGTAACCATATTGGGGAATATACACAAATATAACTAGCAATAATAAACCATAATCACCTTCCACCATCAACTTTCCAGGATGTATAAGTTTGAATTTGGCTAACAGGAATGGTAGAATTTGGGAGCCTCTTTCCGTCGAATGTGCTAGGTTGCATCAGAATCCTATCAGTACCTTACAAATGAACCATGCTGTCGACTCCCATTTTCAATGTGTATAGTGGCTACATTTTAGACATTTCTTGGTGTGTTGACGTGGATATGCATAGGCTGCATTACAACACTTTCAGTACGTTACAAGTGAACTACGCAGTCTATTCTCGTTTTTCATATTTAGAGTGCCTACATTTTAGACATTTCCTGGTGTGTTGATATGGATTTAGACAAGCTTGCTGCCAAGCCATGCTAAAATTTTGTAATAATGATTAAACAAAAAAAAAAAGAAGAAGCTAAAAGCTGTTAAATTGCAGCTTCAGAAAATCTACATACAAAATGCCAGTTGGCCGCAGCAAGCTGATTTATTATATCTAAGAGCATATTCCAAAGTGTTCTAGAGGCTAGACGCAATGGCACGTTGTCTGTCATTTGTCTAGGCTAAATTCTTTAAGTTCAGGTTTCTTGAGAATGTATCATGGTAATGTCTCCACTGTAAGCATGCGTGCAAATTCAAGGGTTTCCACTGTAAGCAGAGGCTTCATTTCTTGTTGTAGTTGTTCAATCTTGTCCACTAAAAACCAGTCAGTTTTAGGAAGCTGATTGGTCTCACCAGTTTTCACTGCAAATCCCCAAAACAGCTGCACTTTATATACACAAAAATCCATTTCAAGAGCTTGCGAATATCCGGGTCTCCTTGTAGCCTTTCTTCCGACTTAAACACAATTAAATCAATGATGTTAAGTTCCATTTACCCTTAGCATTCAAAGAACATGAGTAAATTCATCGTCAATCTTGACCATTACTAACTAGAAGTGTTTCTGCAATAACAACTGAATTGGCCTTTTTCTTCCAACCCATCCCCTTAAATGTTAAAAATAATACAGCTGGATATCCAACCAACTTTCTATTTGTAAATATGGTCGTTCATATTCCGTGGAAGCCGAATATTTCAGCGATCCATATATATATATATATAATAAAGAAAATGATGTGAAGTCTATTATTGTGCATGTTTACTCGATAGAAAAGAAGTTTATTATTGTGTATGTTTACTCGATAGAAAAGAAATTTATTATTGTGTATGTTTACTTCGTCTTTCTATGTTGTGTCTGAAATTTTTTCCTATTTTAACATGGTATCAAAGCCTATATGGACCAGACTATCTCACGGGAGAGGTTTGTGGCTATGATTTTTCTACGAGTTTAATCCTCACATATTAGAAAGTAGAGTAGAGTGTAGACATAGGATTTAAATTTCTGCACGAGTTTATCACTGAATGTGTTTTAAGAGCAAGAGTTGCAGCCGAATGTGTTTGCAATCAAAGCCTATATGGACCAGATTATCTCACGGGAGGGGTTTGTGGCTATGATTTTTCTACGAGTTTAATCCTCACATATTAGAAAGTAGAGTAGAGTGTAGACATAGGATTTAAATTTATATTAGAAAGTAGAGTAGAGTGTAGACATAGGATTTAAATTTCTGCACGAGTTTATCACTGAATGTGTTTTAAGAGCAAGAGTTTGCAGCCGAATGTGTTTGCAAAGGAAGAATTTAAGATGAGAAAGTAGAGTAGAGTGTAGACATAGGATTTAAATTTCTACAAGAGTTTGTCACTGAATGTGTTTAAAGAGCAAGAGTTTGCAGCCAAATGTGTTTGCAAAGGAAGAATTTGAAGTTGTGTTTGAAGAAAGAAGAGTTTAAGTGAAATAATTTACCATTTGAATGTTGTTGTTTGATTCTGTTGAAGGAAAAGCGAAAAATGAAAAGGTGAGACGAATTGGCGATGATGTTTGAAAAGATGACTATATTTTCTCTCCTAGTATCGAGAACCATTTCTTGTGGCCAAATTATAAATATTTTCTTCTACCAGTGGAAGAGATGGCCTGTTGTGGAGCACACGTGGTGGTCTAGATAAAAGAGGAGGTGCATGCAATTCAATGATGTTAGTTGTGTTGAGTGTTTTCGAGGAGGTGCATGCGATTCAATGATGTTAGTTGTGTTGAGTGTTTGCACTGGTGGTTAGATGGATTGGTATTTTAATAATTAGTTATACCATGTTATTGTTGTGAGGGAGTACTTACTGGTTGGATGTTAGTTGTGGAGGGTGTATTAAAAATCATATAGCTGGACAATCAATCAATTGATATAATTTTTATTTATTTTTAATTTGTAAAATGATTCATATTTTGTGAAAGCTGAATGTTTCAGCTGTTTTATATGTGTTAATTGTGAGTAATTATGGAAGTGTTTTGAAATTTATTATCATGTATATTTATTTTAAGTAGGGAATATGTTTTCATTGTTGGACATGGTATTAACACTTTGGGTTAGTTGTAGTTTAAACTTTTTATGTTTTGGTTTTTTTTGGGGGATATTTGTTTGAAATCTGGTTAGAAATTGTTGTATCTGCAGATATAAGTGGTTAATTCTGTGTAATCTGAGTGTCCTAAGGGTTTTTCAACATGCTGAATCCATTTCTGCATTCAGAAACGCAATTTAAACAACAAAAACTTGTAATTTCATGTAGATTTATGTCGCCATATTCTCCCCAAAAAAGCAAAAACATAGAATAGTTAAACAACGCCATTTAGATTATTGAGTAAACTTTGTTGGTGTACATACACCATGTGGTTAAATTTACTTAGGTCAATAATCTATTCACTCTGCATAATTAATTCATCAATACTTCATAGCTGAACCACCCATCTTTAATGTTAAGATCCTCCTAGTTTATTATAAATATGGATACAACATAGATATATAAATTTAATCTTTATGTCAGTTCCATTTCTTTTGTTGTAGTTCTGTTTTATGTATATGGAGTTCAAGCTCAAGCATGGTCCTGGTTAGTGCTCTTTGTTGTTTTTAAACATGGTATTAGAGCATGGTACATAGAGCTTTCTCCATCACTTGGGCTTTTTGTTCATTAGTGGTGGCCTCGACTTGTGTCATAGCCATGAGCCTGTTTTTTTCCGGACTCTGTTGTGGGCATCTCTGCTCATCCTCCTATGTCGTGCCCATCAAAACCAACTGTTCCTACCCTGCCTGCGTTTATATGTGTTTTTCCACCTCGCATCGCTGTGTGAAGAGTATCCATATTTGGGAGCTTTCAGTCATTGTGTTTTCGATCTGTATTTTAAACTCCTACAGAGTTTTTTGGCTCATTTTTTGTTTTTTTTTACAATTTCATGTATGAAGAAAGCACATCTCTATAGTGG
>JASDQU010588568.1:26683-38111 GCA_032191745.1 Picea mariana
GTCATGGCGATGACTATCCACCAGGCTGCAGAGTCTTTAGCCGGATGCCCATCCATACATACTCCCATCACGCGGCATGTGCCCATACTCCCATCCATCGCCATACGAATGTGCCCATTCGGTACTTCCGGTTATCCATATTCCGGTGACTCCATCCCTCCAAACGGCGTCGACCCAACTACCGTCTCCACCTCCGTCGAGCTATCAGGTTGACATGACGTTGGTACATCCAGCCCTTTAATGCTGCAGGTGCCTGAACCGAACCATTTCTTCACGTCCATTTCAAATTTCCGTTTTGCCTCTCAAGCCCGATCTGTTTTGGATTATTCTACGTCACGAGCTCTCCTTGAAATTTTCAAATGGCCATTGCGCAAGCGTGAAATTGTTTGAATTGTCCTCCGAAGATGTCTCTGCTTGAAGGTATGTGTAATTTTCTCATCGACACTCAGGATGACGTTCGAGTGCTCAGGAAATCTCATGTCATTAGTCGCCAAATCATGTTAACAAACAAGGATATGGCCGAGATCTGGGTGAGCATGCGTCGACCCTTATTTCATGACCACGTCGAGCCTCCTAAGGAGCTGAAACGCACACTTGATCAACTTCTCATCGCCAAGTATTACAAGATCAAAATCAGAAGTTGTTTCTCCGAGTTATTTCACTATTGTTATCAACAGTATTTCTCAAAGCCATGGAGTTTCATAGCTCTTTTGTTTGGTACTTTCATTCTGACCATGAACATGGTACAGTCCTACTGTGGCTTGTGGGTATGCAATTCTAAAAATCCAAGATTTCGTATATTAATTTTCGTTTTTCTCTGCATCCACACATTAATGAACTTATTAGCCGTTATCTTATCCTAAGAAAAGACTTTAGCTTTTCCATGGCAACCGCTTTTATGTTGAACCAATTGCTTGTTGGTTCAAAGAAATAATCTAATGTTTTATCGTGTGCCTTTACAGTCTCTTGYTTTGCGGGCATTTTTCTTAATTTTGTATGGTGAGTTAATTCATTGCTTATACTGGATTAGACCGCAAAGAATTTTGGTTTATGACCTCTCGTTCAAGGAACATCTACAAATCTACAAGGATAAGTAAAGATCTCAAAAGCGAAATTCGCCGGACATTTCAAGATTAAAATTCTGTTGGTAATCCACTTGGCAAGCTGTTTAAACTCGAATAGCTTTAAAAACGACATTACTATTAACTCAAAAGAAATATACAAAATCTAAATACCTTTTAGAATAATAAGCTGCATGCTAGTCAGAGAAATGTTCATTGCAAAATACCTTTTTGTTTAGGTAAAACTTTTACCTTTAAGTCTCTTCAAATTTGGTTTTGTCAGGTACCTTCGTCTATTCTGGTGCAAATAAAACAAATGCAATGTTTATTGATACACCTGCAAAGCATAAATATGTCTCCAAAGCTATTTTCACTGGTAAAAATAAAACAAATACAATATTTATTGATACACCTGCAAAGCATAAATATGTCTCCAAAGCTATTTTCACTTACATCTAACTTGAGTAAACTTGTGTGTTTTACTATGAGATATTTTTACTTATCTCTAAGTTAATTAACATTATATGTATTACTATGTTTTAAGCTAAGTTAAACTAATTTGATGTTAAATATGACTTTAAAATTATAGATTTTGCACATACAAGGTACTAAGTTTTTTAATAGTTAAAATGTGATTAGTTTGAGTGATGTGATTTTATAATGTCAAGAAGAATAGTGTATTTAAGTCTTATTTATAATTGTTTTAATGTTCTTAATATTTTAAGTACACATCTAGTCTTTATGGTTTTCCTTCCTTTCATTTTAATACCAAGTTTCTTCGCAATATAAAGGTATTTCATAATTATGATTATTGACTTTGTAACTTTCCATCCTAATTTGAAATAGTTGAATGACACGAGTTCATAGAAATTCCAAATTTGTGTTCTAGATATGATTTAAGATAAAAACAATTTGTTCACAACATGATATATCATGCAATATAGAAACAAAATAGATCCTTAACCTTGTAGTGTTGGTTCATTGGGGTGGTATTCAATAAGGAAGGATTATGTCACAAMTTTTAGCATGCTATGTCAACACCAAAGTTTTAAGGTGGCATCAAAATTGTCTTTTTATAATAGCGCTGAAAATATAAGAAACATCTCCATCCATGTGGAAATATAAGTGACTCTAGTTTCCAAAACAGTGTGTCTTGATTTTATGTGTAAAACCTTCAAGTGAAGAGGAAGATGAATGATATGTTCCTAGAGAAGAACAAGAGTGTTGAGCTAGTAACAATACCCCATACTATTTTTGTTTTCACAATTTGATGAAAGTAAAAATAGCATGGGGCCCCTCCTTTTCTTTTTAGATTTATGAGCCTTCATGGACCTTGCTTTGGACTGATTACTTTACTTAGAATTTTCCATGAAGTTAGTCGTGTTCTTCCTTCTTAGAACTAATTAGGTTCCAAACAATGGCAACCACTAACCACCCTGTTGCAGACTCTTTAAGACTCGGTTAGTCAGATGCTTGATGGACATCCATAAGATATGGTCATCTAGTTGCCACCCGCCTGTGTACAGGTTTTGGTTGGTACAACCTCCGGTGACTCCACTCCATCTTTTCCACACCTCCAAATAAACATCGTTAACCCACGACTTCGTTATCGTGTCCCAATTCCCAGATATGGACAACAAGCTAGCTTATATCCCAAACTCAAATTTAATTAAAGTTGGTCGATTTAAATTTTAAAATTTAAATGGATGCCCGTTCCATTCACTTGCGAGCACTTCCGCACATGTATTCAGAACAGAGGAACTGATCAAACGAAGAAGAGGTGTTTGCAGGGGTAGATCAGGAAATCGAGAGGCACATTTTGAGCGAATAAGGAAACTTGTCCAATGCCTCCGTGCACTTCATCTTGGATGAGTTGAGAAAGACCTATAAAGAAAAAGGATTTTAGACAATAGAGAGGGATTGGATGTGGGCGTTTTGGTTGGATTCGGTTCAGGTCTCACCATCAAAACAATTGTTCTTAAGAGCATCCTTCTGCGATAGTTTATGACCTACCAACTTGGAGGTATAACATGCACTTCGTTATTGTAATTATGTGGTACAAGCAGTCTAGAGAGTAATTTCACTGAAAAAAATTGAGGCATAGAAAGCGTGGAAACATCAATTTGTCATACCAATCACTTGCTCGTTGAGCAATTGCACATGTGTTACCCTATTCCTACTTCATATACAATAACTCCATCATACCACAATCAACAATGTTGCATACATGTAAATGCGTGTGAAGAGTTTCTTGATATTTTTCCATTGGGATTTTTTTCTTCCAAGGGGGACGTGCTTTTTCTACTGGATATTTTTTTCCAATACTCAGATGTGTTGATCGATTGGTTTGAGACTCTTCCAAAATGAAATGCTCTTCAAAATATTTTAATCTATGTTTGATCATTTAATGCAATTAATCAACAAGACAAAGCTCTCACATGTCATTTCCTGTGGATTCTGCAACAAAAATTGTGCAACTACTCTCATATTTTGATCTCATCAAAACTAAAGACTTATGATGAATGACAAAGGAGTCAATGGATGGATATATGCAGTGAATAAATCCGTGACATTTTTTGGGTGACTTGTGCAGGGATTGATTTTGTGATCTAGTGGGGGGAAACACTGGAATGTCTTTTACAACAAGGTAAAAAACGAAAAGGTTGGGGGAGTTTTTTTGTTGGGTCTTGGAAGTCTTTCCAAGGAAGTGTTGTATTATGACAATGTTTTCCTGGTTTGTTTTATAACAAAGTGTTGTATTGACAAAGTTGTCAAGTAATAGGGGTATTTCCACCGATATTACAATGCAATTCTTATTTATATTCTTTTTTTCAATCTTTGTGATCATAAATAAATAAAGAGTGAAATGGCGTGGATTTAACATCATGAAATCATTTTAATTTTTTATTTATAAAATGTATTATTTCATTTTGACACTTTTCATTGAGTGTAGATGTTTATTTAGATATTTTTTGGAGGATTGGAAGGGGGTGAATGTGTTGATTTTATGGAGGATTGGGTCAATGAGGATTTGGAGGACAATGAAAAGGATCGTGATAACCCCAAATTCCCTCATGAAATAAACTTTCAAGAGGAGGGGGACGTGTGGGTCAATGAGGAGTTGGAGGATGACAAGGAGGATTGTGACAACCCTAAATTCCCTCATGAAATAAAATTTTAGGAGGGTTGGGAGGAGGGGGAGGTGTGGGTCGATGAGGAGTTGAGGATAGCGAAAAGGACCGCAATGACCCCAAATTCCATCATGAAATAAAATTTTAGGAGGGGGGTTGAGAGGAGGAGGTGTGGGTCGATAAGGAGTTAGAGGACGATGACGAGAAGCATGATAACCCTGAATTCCCTCATGAAATAAACTTTTAGGAGGAGGGTTGGGAGGAGGGGGATGTGTGGGTTGATGAGGAGTCAGAGGACGACAACGAGGACCACGACAACCCCAAATTCCATCATGAAATAAACTTTCAAGAGGAGGGACGAGAGGAGGGGGATGTGCAAGTCGATGAGAAGTTAGAGGACGAGGACGAGGACCATGACAACTCCAAATTTCCTAACCATAACCAAGATAGTGCGATGTCTATCAAATTTTTTAGGAGCAATTCATGGAGAAGACAACATAGGATAAAATTAAAGCACTGGAAAGATGAGACACTAAATAATATTTCCAGCATCAAGGTGGCTCATTTTATCCCTATCTATGCATATCAATTATAAATAAAAAAATTGACTAGGATTTTGACATTAAGTGAGATCTCCATCACATGAAAAAAATAGTATATGATTTGTGAATACTGATGATTTTGATTGCCACTAATGACATGAAAAAAATATTATATGATTTGTAAATGTTGATGATTTTGATTTCCACTGATGACGTGGAAATAGAATACTCAATTCCATCTCTCATTTATGCAACAAAACATTCTATTTGTCTCAAATTCAAAAACTTTTTTTTCTTCATAAATTTAGGTAAATAGCATTTGTGAAATATATTTCTAGATTATTTTTTATTTTTTTAGTATATAATTTACGTTTAATGATATATATCTATAATTTTGTTACTCTTTTTAAAATTTAATATTTTTATTATACAAGATTAGATGTTTATTTAGACATTTTTTGGAGGATTGGAAGGGGGTGAATGGGTTGATTTTATGGAGGATTGGGTCGATGAGGATTTGGAGGACAATGACAAGAATCACAATAACCCCAAATTCCCTCTTGAAATACACTTTCAGGAGGAGGGGGACGTGTGGGTTGATGAGGAGTTGGAGGACGACAAGGAGGATTGCAACAACTCTGAATTCCCTCATGAAATAAGGAGGGTCGGGAGGAGGGGGAGGTGTGGGTCGATGAGGAGTTAGAGGATAACGAAGAGGACCACAATGACCCCAAATTCCATCATGAAATATAATTTTAGGAGGAGGAGGTGTGGATCAATAAGGAGTTAGAGGACGACGACGAGAAGCATAATAACCCTGAATTCATTCATGAAACAAACTTTCAGGAGGAGGGTTGGGAGGAGGGGGAGGTGTGGGTTGATGAGGAGTTACAGGACAACAATGAAGACCACGACGACCCCAAATTCCATCCTGAAATAAAATTTCAGGAGGAGGGTCGGGAGGAGGGGGATGTGCGGGTCGATGATAAGTTAGAGGACGAGGATGAGGGCCGCGACAACCCCAAATTTCCTAACCATAACCAAGGTAGTGCGAGGTCCATCAAAGTTTTTACGAGCAATTCATGGAGAAGACAACATAGGATAAAATTAAAGAACTGGAAATATGAGACGCTAAATAATATCTCCAACATCAAGGTGGCTCATTTTATCCCTATCTATGCATTTCAATTAATAAATCAAAAAATTGACTAAGATTTTGACATTAAGTGAGATCTCCATCACATGAAAAGAATAGTATGTGATTTGTGAATACTGATGATTTTGATTTCCACTAATGACGTGAAAAAAATATTATTTGATTTGTAAATGTTGATGATTTTGATTTCCACTTATGACGTGGAAATAGAATACCCAATTCCATCTCTCATTTATTCAACAAAACATTCTATTTGTCTCAAATTCAAAACCTTTTTATTTTTTCATGAATTTAGGTAGATAGCATTTGTGAAATATATTTCTAGATTAGTTTTTATTTTTTTAGTATATAATTTATGTTGAATGATATATATCTATAATTTTGTTACTCTTTTTAAAATTTAATATTTTTATTATATAAAAATAGTTTTTTTTTAATTTTTAAATTTTAGAAAAAAAAAATTGCAACATAATTGAAAGAAAACCAATACAATCTTGGTGCAATACTTAATTTTATATATTTATGAAAATTAGGTCAAAATCATAAACATGAAAAGAAAACCAATACAATCTGGTTGCAATACTTATTTACTAACATGTAATTATGTAACTTGCCTCAGCATCAGAACTACTTGACCATATATCAAAAAAATTACATTCATCCTTTCATCCATAAAGTTGGCTACATTTTAAGACTTTCATCATAACCAACTAACAACTAGAAACTTTCCTTCCACGACTCTCAAGATATATGAACCAACATCACAAGCAACTAAGAAAAAACTCAAAAGAGAGTTAGAGCTTCCATTGTTAAGGGGACTGAATCCCTATATCTTGCACATTCAATACCCCTTCCTCCAACCTAAGATATTCCTTAGATAATTGGTCTAGTTTATGATTAAAATTCATGTATATATGAGCAAAGGAAATATCCTAAAAAAGGTCCCTTAAAACCTACAATACTTTCCACAATCAGCTCCAAAACCAAGTTTTGAATTTGTCTTTTCCCAAATGCTTAGTCCGCTAGAAATTTTGAGTCCCCTAGGACATGCAGTCTTATCATGTGTTTATCTATTGAATTTTTGAGTAATATCCAAAGAACATAGAGTTCATCTATGCTATTATTACCAAAAACTGCACCATACTTTAATGAGAAATAATGAGCATTATCCAAAAAAAGTAAAGCCCCATCTTCATAGACCCCTAGGCTACCTTGACAAGCTTTGTGGAAGAATCCCTAGGGCCTGGTGTAATCAATCCTAGGGTCTTGTAAAATTCTTGGAATAGTTTGTTCACGAGGTTTCTTGCCTTCTTACATAACAAGTGAATAAAAATTCCACCCCTTCAACATGAATGGAAGTATTTCAATAGAATTTTCCCCAAGGCACATTGTTTCTTGGAGGAAAAACACATTAGGTTTATAAATAGAGAACATTCTTTTGAGGGATAGCATTTTGAGGGCTATAGTTTTGACGACACCTCCAAACCCTCTGATGTTGAAATAAAGTATGATCATAATGGAATGAACTTCCACTGATTTTCTACTCTAAGGATCCCTTTGATAATGATTTTTTTTTTCTTCCCTAACCTCTTTCGAGGCCTTTGTATTCTCTTTTGAGATTAAGGACTTCCTCTCTACTAGAATAGTCTGTGTGGCCACCTTCGTTAAACCTTCCCTAAGCCCCCAAACCTCATCTTCCAAACTAGTCTTTCTAGGACACAAACGGTATTAAGGGGAGAATATGCAATCACAGATATATGAACATACATGAAAGTACTTCTATATATGCACATTTATGGAAGGAGGTTTCTATATATGCACATATACRAAAGTTCTTCCATATATGTGCATATACAAACACTGACTTTCAGTATATGTGCATTTATGGAAAYYGCCTTTTATATATGCGCATTTACAGAAGTAGTCAGCTTCCATAAATCCATAGTTAAGGAAGATGACCACTTCAAAAACTRCACATATATGGAAGTTGACCACTTTCGTATATGTGCATATACAAACGCRCATATACATAAGCACTTYAATGTATGCACATTTATGGAATGTGGATTTTGTATATGCACATATATGAAAGTCGACCACTTCCATATATGCGCATATACGAAACTCGCATATACAAAAGTTGACTTCCTTGAATGCGCATTTACAAAAATGCTTCCATATATGTGCATATACAAACGTTGACTTTCAGTATATGTTCATTTATGGAAACCGCCTTTTATATATGCGCATTTACAGAAGTGGTCAGCTTCCATAAATCCATAGTTAAAGAAGTTGACCACTTCAAAAACTGCACATATATGGAAGTCGACCACTTTCGTATATGTGCATATACGAAAGCCACATTTACAGAAGTCATCTTCCATAAATGAACATGTAAGGAATCACTTCCATATGTGTATATGACCATTAATGGAAGCTGGTCACCTCTGTAAATTTATAGAAGTCGACTCATGTATATGCGCATATACGAAAGTGCTTCCATATAAGCGCATTTACGGAAGACAACTTTCATATATGTGCATTTACGAAATCTGACTTTTGTAAATGCACATATATAAAAGTTCTTATGTATATGCACATATATAGAAGGTGGCTTTCGTAGATACACATATATGGAAGTCGACTTCAGTGTGTGTACATATACATAAATAATGTGCCTCAGCTATAAGGGTTGATTACTTTCACACATTCAATGAGTACAAAAGGGTTTAAAGGATTCTAACTTAATGATCAAATACACCTATCCTTACCCATATATTGTATTCAAACTGCCAAAAGAAGATGAGGAAAATATTGTCTTTTCAATTTTGAGGGTTGACCCTATAGTCATGTAGATAACCGCTTTTCATCAAAGTTCTTGAGGTATATGCGCATTTATGGAAGCTACCTTCCATATATGTGCATATTCGAAATTGGTTGGCTTCTGTATATAAGAATATACAAAAGTGGTCAGCTTTCATATATGCGCATATACATAATTGCTTATGTATATGCGCATATATGGAAGTTGTCGACTTCTATATATGAGCATATACGAAAGTGGTCGGTTTTCGTATATGAGCATATATGGAAGTGATTTTGTATATGCGCATTCATGGAAGACGAACACTTCTGTATATGTGTATTTACGTAAGAGATTCTATATATGCGCATTTACAGAATCCACCTTTCATATATGCGCATTTATGGAAGTCATCAATCACTTCCGTAAATGGGCATATACAGAAGCACTTTCGTATATGCGCATTTATGGAAGCACTTTTGTATATGCCCATTTATGGATGTCACCTTCCATATATGTGCATGTACATAAGTGGCGGCTTCTGTATATGCGCATTTACATAAGTGCTTCTATATATGCGCATTTATGAAAGTGCTTCCATATATGAGCATTTATGGAAGCCACCTTCTATATATGCGCACATACAGAAGTGGTCGACTTCTGCATATGTGCATATACATAAGTACTTCAGTATATGCACATTTATGGAAGTTACAATCCGTATATGTGGCTTCCATATATGCGCATATATGGAAGTGGTCGACTTTTTTATATGCGCATATATGGAAGCCACATATAAAAAAGGTGGCTTCCATAAATGCGCATATACAAAAGTGTTTTTGTATATGTGCATTTACTGAGGTGGTTGATGGCTTCCATAAACGTGTTTATCCAAAAGTGGTCAACTTCCATAAATGTGCATATTGTTGGCATGTTTACAGGAAGAGTGTGCTTGTCATTGATGGCAAGAACAACGACGACGATGGCACATTGGTATCATTGATGGAAAACAGGAAAACAGAGATGATAGCATCGGGAATGACTAGACCATGAAAAAGTGTTGTCTACAAGCTCACGAGGATGAGCACCGAGCACAGTGTTGGAGTTTCCAGAGCCAGAGGTTATCATGAAGGTCGCAAGGAGTGTGCGTAGGATTCCTTAGAATCTGTGAGTTTGCAGAAGGAGTTAAGCTCAGAAGGGTTGACGCCGAGTTATTTGGCAAGGAGCCATCGACATTCTTGAAGGACAGTAGATATCCCTGGAGAGAAGAGGAACTAATAGCCGTGGGTCATTAGATCCAGTGGATTTGCAAAGAGGATAAGATCAGGAGTCATTCAACACTCCAAAGCTGCGAAGGAATCCTAGTAGTCCATTGAGGCAGAACACGTGGCGAGAGATCAACATTGCGTTGATTCGCAAATCGGAAAATCGGAGATAGGAGAAGAGAAAACTCACGACGTTCGAGTTCGCGAAGGTGATCACACCCATTGATCCAGGAATGTCGTGGGTCGTTGATCTGACGCAAGCACAATTTTGGGAATCGAAGAAAGGAGGTGTTCTAACCTCCAACATCGCGAGTCGTGAAATCTCAAAGTGCGAAGGAGAGATCTGGACCGTCAATCGAGAAATGTCATGGGCCGTTGATCTGGCATGACGAAGTTCGGAGTTTGGGAGCTCAGAGTTTGAAGAATGGAGGAGAGGTAACTCACGAGATCACGAAACATGAAGTTGTGAAGCGCCTTTTTGAATGGCATGTGGTCATAGTCAGAGGTCACGTTAGTGTAGAATAAGGGAAGAAGCTAGCATTGCTAGGCTCCTCTTTGGAGATCGAGAGTTGGGAAAATCGAGGTGACTCACAGCAGAAAATACGATGTGTGAAGTTGTGAAACGTCTTTTGGATAGGCATCTAATCATAGTTCGTGATCACGTGAAAGGAAGAGGCTTAGATAGAAAATCTAGCTCCCACTGTGTAGTTTTATCAGGAAGGGAAAATGCACCAAAGGGATGAGCTCGCGAAGGTTCTCTCTGCAATTGCCGAAAAAGACTGATTGTAACTGCCAGAAACGACTGATTGTATCTGCCAGAGAATTCAAAGAGCTTCAGGGTGATCGCTAGAGGAGCTAACAAGTCTCGAGATAATTTCCAGAGGAATGAAGGATCATCATAGAGACAATTGACAGATGGAAAAGTGTCAAAGACTGTAACTACCAGAGAGGCCAACAATCTTAGGATAACGACCACTGATGATGAACAGACTGTGGATAACTACCAGAGAATATGAAGTGTTGCGAGGACAATCTGGAAGAGGACTAGGCATGAAAAAATGAGGCAGAACAGAGAAGAGAAGATGGGGATTCTGTAATTGTGATAGTGATGCTGGTTGTGGTGGGAATGAACTACTACACGAAAGAACAGAGGAGAGGCGTAGTGCATAGAATGAACATGGCGCACATAGCATAAAATGTAGAAGAATGAGATAGAACAAAGATGCATATCTGAGAGAGGAAGAGAAAACTGAGGTGCACATGCTGAGATAGAGAAGAAGAACATAAAGCGCAAGAAGATGCAAGCAGGAAGACACTGATGCAGGCAGAGTAGAGAAGTATTGCAAAATAATGATGAGACTGGTAAGCCATTGATAAATATTATATCACTGTAATAAATTTCAGCAAGCAAAGATTTATATTTCAGGGTGGTAGGGTGGTGCTAGGGAAGATTGTTGTCCTCAGAGTTTC
>JASDQU010588568.1:60800-84346 GCA_032191745.1 Picea mariana
TATTGTATGTAGATGACATGCTTGTTGCAGGTTCTAAAATGCAAGATATAAATGTGCTCAATAAAAAATTAGCTAATTCATTTGCGATGAAAGATTTGGGTGTTGCAAAGAAAATCCTTGGTATGAGAATAACAAGAGACAGAAAAAATCACAAATTGACATTGCCTCAGGGTGAGTACATAGAGAAGGTGTTGGAGAGGTTTAGAATGCAGAATGCAAAACCAGTTAGTATACCTTTGTCCAGCCATTTCAAATTAACTAAGGAATCGTGTCCCAAGACACAGGAGGAGATAGAATTCATGCATAGGGTCCCTTATTCATCAATAGTTGGCAGCTTGATGTATGTCATGGTTTTCACAAGACCAGATATTGCACATGCAGTGGGATTTGTGAGAAACTATATGAACAATCCAGGTAAAGAATATTGGGAGGAAGTAAAGTGTATTCTTAGGTATTTGATAGGTACTTATACTCATGCATTATGTTTTCGAGGTTCAGAAACTGTTCTACAGGGATATGTTGATTCAGATATGGCATGTGATAAAGATAACAGGAGGAGCACCACAAGGTATGTTTTTACTGTAGGTGGAACAACAGTAAGTTGGATTTAGAAACTGTAAAAGGTTGTTGCACTTTCAACAATAGAGGTAGAGTATGTTGTTGCTACAGAGGATAGTAAATAGATGATTTGGTTATAAAGGTTTATGGAGGAATTGGGGAAGAAGCAGGAGAATAGTAGGTTGTACCATGACAATGAAAGTGCCATTCATCTTGCAAATAACTCAACCTTCCATTCAAAGACTAAGCATATAAATATCATGTACCATTTCATACGATCCATCTTGGAAAATGGACATTTGAAGTTGGAAAAGATAAAAATTAGCCAGAATCCCGCAAACATGTTAACAAAGGGAGTAACTAGGGAGAAACTGAGTTCCTGCTCAGTTTCAGTTGGTCTTCAATAATGAAGATGAAGATGAGAAATTTTCTAGGTCCAAGAAGGATCATAATTCAACAGATACAACAGTGGTGGAGTTGTTGAGATTAGTCTCCAAGTGGGAGATTGTTGGTTGTGGAGCATGATTATCTTTCTAATTCAGAGGTCTTTGTTTTCATCCGTGTTTATACCCCATAAATAATTTACACCTTGTAAGAATGTACACTCCTCCGCGCAGGGGAGTGCCGGGGGGGGTTACCCCCCCTGTGGGGTTCGGGGGCAAGCATGCCCTCAAAGGAAAACTTTCATTGTAAATGTATATTGTAATTTCATAGTAAATTTGGACCGTTCATTATAAGGCCGCATATCTGACGGTATAAGTTATGTTAGGGTTTTTTTCCTTAGATGGAAACCCTCTTTTATGAGGGAAATGTATTGCGGCTATGTACCATTGAGAATATTGTATTCTGAGTGAGGATATTGTGAGAGAAAGAAGAGAAAGTTACAGTGGGTGTGTTGTAGGTTGTATCCCTTCATTTGATGGATAATAATAAATGAAGGACCTGGAAATTTCTTTGGTGGATGTATCCTGCATTGGGTGAACCACGTATATATGTGTCTCTATTGTATTATGTATCTTATTTGTTTTATTTCTGCATTTATTTTATTTTATTGCTTCACGATCCTGTTTTTTCTAACAAATAGTACATCAATATGTAAATTCTTACCATAATCATCATAGTTATCATGTTTAGGTTGATCACTAAATGATGCTACTTCTGAAATCTTCTTCTCAAAATAAACCTCCTCTTTTCTATCTTGAAATAACTTATGATCAACATTTTATTCATCCAGATTTTTAAGAGACTCAATAGTGCTCTGCAACTCATGATGATCCTTCAAAGAAGAAGCTTTGACTTGCTGAATAAAACCTTGATTGTTACTTTGTAAAATAGAAAAGAATTTTGTATTGTTAGGAGAATCTTTAGATGTATCGATATAATCACTTTCCAACAATGTCTCTTGTTGAAAATGAGAAAAACTATTTTCATTATCTTCAATACAATTATACAAAAATAAAGTTTTCTGATTTGTTATATTAACAACCAGATGGTACAGAACAACAACTCGCTCTTCAGTAGATTGATAAAAGTCCTCTACGAAATCATCTTCATGAAAATATCCAAGGAAATTCATAGCATAATCATCCTTCTTCACATAACTAGAAAAATTTTCTACTGTATATAGAAGATCATCTTGCTGACATAAATCAAGAGCATATGCATTTTCTACATCCCTGACAATATGAAAATCAATTTCATTACTTTCAATATCTTGAGAAAAATAAGAAATTGAAGATGATGTATCAACATCTTACAAGGAATGAAAACCCATATCTAATCTATGTTGTTCATAATCCTTCTCTTCCTCTTTTGTATCTAAATATTCATCCCAAATATGATTTTGGATTTTTCCACAAGCCCAAAGATTTCCCTCTATCTCTTCAACATCAATAAATATCTGCTGCAAAGTCAATGACTTCCTCTCTCTAAGATAAAATGCTAAGTCAGGATGATGGCCTAATGCGTAAAACAACATGGAAACAGTTTTAGAAGGTTGAATGTCCTTAGGCATACTAAGATAAAAGATATGGAATCTCCTATTAAACTTGATGATAGTTTCATCTTTCTTTCTCTTCATGGCATAGAATTCAGAAAGGTATTGTAGGATTATGATAATTTGAGTATACAAATCATAGGATAATTATTTTGACATGTAAGGGAACAAACATGAAAGACCTGATGAAAAATAATATAAGTTCTTTGAAAAAACTCGTGAATTAATACCTGGTGTTTCCATACTATCTTTTCATTTTTCTATCATCATGGCTCATCCGCCACTGTGATCCTGAAAATTTGATTGAAGTCGCCAAGTGAATGATCTGTAGTCAATATTCAATGTTGATCCTTATTCACCATCAAGAATCAGATTTACTCTAGGTCGTACACCCAAGGAAAGATAGATTAGTGTATTCATTCCCTGACAACGACGTCAAAATATGTTAACGCTAGAAGATGTTTCTTGATTGCAAGATGAACATTCCTAACACACCTTGAATAGAAATTGATAATGCCTTGTAGTTTGGTGGATCAGGTTAAATGGGATTGGGATATCAAATTTAAAAAAACTCTCAGACTCGTACACTACATCCATGGATTGAAGGAAAATGAACTCAATATTCAAACACTTTAAATCAAAGAGTGGAAGAGGGAAGAGAAAATAAATACATATAGGTATATGAATCTCACAGGCTGTTTAATCAATACATTCACAAGAATGAATATTCAATAACCAAAAATGATTTCCAATCATGAACATAAATACTTGAATGAAACTTATAACATATAGAAAATCACAACAAGGCTTTACTGCTCAAAAATCTATAGATCACAGACCATTAATGTATTCTACATCAATAATCATCTCATTCAAATGAAAAGGAAAAGAGTGTTACAAAATATAAGAGACACATTCTAAATTTGAACTCACAAGAATTTCTCAATAATGAGACATAGGCATAAGTTTTTAATTATGAAAAAATATAGCTTTAAAATCAGATGCCAAAACCTAGGACCAAACCCCCTTCTCTTCCAAAAGGAAGATCCACTTTACATTACAAATGATAATATTTATAAGAAATTACATCTACAAGTTGTTACCAATTTTTTGGAATCAAATCTATCCATAAACCTAAAATAGATAAAATCTTTGATTTTTCACAAGAGATTTGGAAATGCTTGTTGAAGATGCTTCATCAATATTTCAAATCTGGAATTGAGACAATTACTGTTCTCTCTCTTTGAAATCTGAAATCTCTTTTTTCCAAGAATAACCATGAAGATGAGAATTTAAAGAAGACTCAATACTTTTATTTGCAGCACTGGAACATGGGCCCCACTTTTTACAGTGTCATTAAAAAAACAAGAAATATTTATTACAATAATATTGGGGGAAGTGAAGGCAGCAATAAGACTTCAAAGTCTTTGGCCAATAAGATATCAGATAAATGAGATTTAAAATTTAAAATAAATCATTATTTTTTAAAACTTTAGATAAATAGGTGTATATTTTATGATCAACCACGTACTAATAGAAAGTCAAGCCTAACTCAAAGCTATATACCATACCTATCAGCAGGTATAATAACTCGATGTTTCCATATTAAAAAAAATAAGAGATATGTTGTTTGACCAAAATTTATGTGTCCTTTGTGTGCTCTGCCACCTGTAATTATCAAATGATAAAGCTCTGCATAGAAATCTAGAAATAAATCTTTTGACTGGGCAGAAATCTAGAAAATATGGAAAAATCAGCTTCAAAGATTCACCCCAACTCCTAAACGGTTCATTATTTCAGGAAATGAATTGCGAGTTACTCAATTTGGCTCGTTCTGGAAAACACCCATCTTTTTTATTTTCTTGATTCATTGCCATTTTCTCGGAAATCACGCCCGAAGTTTTCTTCCTGAGGTGAATGACAAAAATATTTGACTGAAGATCTGGGTCGCTTTAAAGAGGTTTGGGCATGATCTCATGGGCATAAAACCATCTCATAGATTCTAAAGAAAAACAAATGTTCCCCTTTTCTCTCTTGGATGATGGAAATGGGAAAACCAATGAGCAAGATTTGAAAATGTCATTTCTAGATGTTGGACAAGTAATATTTGGATTGGGTTCGTGTAACTTTTATGTATATATGAAGTATCTTAGGTGATGGGAACGGTCACCTGTTAGGAAAGACAAAGAGTCATTTGATTGTGTATATATTTACCTATCTAGTTAATGAAATGCATAAAATGTGGAGTTATCATTTCTGCTCCCTGGCCTGACAATGGTATCAGAACCAGTGTTAAATACATAATTATTCCATGTCATTTCTTTTCCTTCAAGGTGTAGAAAATGCCTCTTGCATGCATGCTAGTCCTTCTGCACTCTAGTCTAGTTTATTCTTTGTCCTATGTCCTCTTCGATAGTTATTCTCTGTAAACCCTAGCTAGCACTTTCTTTCTGAACCCTAATCTCTACGTGGCTCTTTCTCTCTGAAAATTCTCACCTCTCTCCAACTACCTCTCATGTTGCACGACAATATCTTGGTGGTTTTCCATTCCCATATCGAGATCACACACACTATATCTGGGCTTAGATTTTTTCGACCTTTGGCGGGCTGCATATGGTATACATTTTCTCACAAATGTTTTGGAAGTCGAAACCCTAATTTTCACTCGATCGCATTCCTCTAGCTTGAATACCTCAGTTGGTTAGAGAAGCAGCATGATAGAACGATTGGGCTGACCGATTCAATTAGAAGCTTTCAAATTCGAAGAAGAAAATGCATCGGTTAGAGCTCTATAGCTGGTATCAACGCCTTCGACCTCAAATAATTTTAGTTTGGCTCTTTGCATGATATTACTACGTCGTCTCCTTTTCACGTGACACTTTTCACTGATCACTCGAATACATATTGGAGTGATATCTCCTTTACTCCATAGATGGTATATCGCTCATTTCTCTTATACATATCTCCATTTCTTATCGCCATCTATTTCCTGGTCAAATTGTGTGTTCGCTAGTTAGAGCATGAGTATGTTTGCTCCATACATCCATTCTTTATTATCGTAGGTAGTATATATTGATGGTATATCCATATCGATGTCGCCCTGTACATATATCTATTCGTTGGTGTGAGAGATATATTTTTTCACTGATTAGATTGTGTGACAGTGGTATTTGCTACCACATTTGACTGCCATATAGTCTATTCACTGCCATATTTATTTTTATGCCTCTTCGTAAACCGGTATAACTAGTTTATTTTCCATCATGAGACCACACTCATTCCCTAATTCTCTTTGTTTTGTTTCATTGTCACAMGTTGATACTTGAGAATACAACAAAAGAAAATGCATTCCCTTATCTCCATTGTCATCATGGTGCTGACTGGAAAGGAGAATTATAGAGAATGGTATAGGAAGATCAAGAGCACAATGATCTTCAAGRACCTGTGTAAAGAGATTTGTGAAGCAAAAGAAGTCCCTCAAAGAAACAAAACCACCTAAGAAGATGAAGAATCAGAAGAAGAAGAAGCGAAATCTGAAGAAGAAGCCTCTGTGTTAAAGACTAAGAGTAGCAGACCTAGTAGAAAACCAATCATTTCGACCATAGTGAAATATGAGAAGACAAAGACCAAAAGCATATGCGATAATCTCAACGACGTAAGTGAAGAGGTGATCCATCATATTTATTCCATTAGTGATTCCTATGGCACCTTAAAAAGGTTGAATGAGTTATATGACACACATTTTGAGCTTGAACTCATATAACTAATGTTGAAGCTCTTCAACCTAGAGTTGAATAATGATGACCCTATGACTTTGGCTTCATAAATCACAACCATAATGCATGACATTGAATCCACTAAAGCTAAGATTGGTTTCCCACTCACGACATTTATTAAGGCCGTCTACCCTACATATTCTCAATACCTTGAATTGTTGCAAGCAAGTAATCATATCAAATCCATAACATTTCAAAAACTAGTAAAGAAAGTTGCAGATCGTGAGAAAGCCTTTGGAAAGAAGCCAACTCCTTCAACTGGTGAAACTATTTACCTTGCTAAGAAAGAAAAGAGTAAACCACCTGATTCTTCTAGAGGAGATAACAACATAAGAGAATGAGGACGTGGAAGAAAGAGTTTCAGAGGCAGGGGGTAGACACAATCAAAATGATAGATCCAATCTCCATTGTACCCGATGCAAAAATAATGGGTCACATAAAGAAGAAGACTGCAAAGTACCATGGGACAAGATTAGAGAAGACATACATAATAAGAAAGAAGACAAAGGTAAACCCATAGATCCAACAAAAGGTAATCCACCTAAATCTTCCCATTACATTGTTTCTCACTACAATATAGGAGTAACAAGAGATTTATTTAAAACTTCATATGGTCCTTGGAAAGATACATGGCTTCTTGAAATAGGCGCAATCTCTCATATGACATTCTGAAAAAGACATTTTTGAAGACTTCAATGACAATGTAGATGGCATAATATATTTTGTAGACAATTCCAACCTCAAACCCTTGGGAATAGGCACCATTAGGCTTAAATTTCTTGGACTCTTAGATTTTCTTCTGCATAATGTACTCTATCTTCCTGAGCTGAAAAGAAGCTTGTTGTCCCTTGTGCTCATCATATAGCAAGGACACTTTGTTCACATGATTGGTGGAAAAGTTGAAGTGCGAAAGGATTTTGATAAGATGCTTGTTATGACTAGAGTGGAAGACAGAATATTGTTGAAGCTGAACGAGACATATTCCCATATACACAATGTTGCATACCTCTTTAATCACGGTGAATGTATAATTCCATCTAGTCTTTTGTGGCATGCTATATTTGGTCATATCAATTATGACAGTCTTCGTTTAATGATAAATAATGGTCTTCGTTTAATGATAAATAATGGTATTTATGGTCTGCCTACCATTCCAAGAAAACTAAAATAATGTGATGCTTGTATTCTTGGAAAGCATGGCAAACAACCTTTCCATGATTCTAACTTTAGATAATGTAGAAGAATTGAACCAATTCATTTTGATTTGTAATGCACTATTCCCGTTCCTTTTGTAAATGGAAATAAATATATAATGTCCTTTATTGATGATTACACCAGGAAGTGTTGGTGTATTTTCTTAAAGACAAGTCAAAAGACTTTGAAACATTTAAAAACTTTCATGTATGGACTCAAAATGAAGCTTAGTCTCGTATTGGCTCTCTTCGCACTGACAATGGAAGATAATATACATCTAATGAATTTGAAAGTTACCTTCACCAACATGGTATCAAACACCAAATTATAGTTCCATACAATCCTCAACAAAACGGTGTAGTTGAAAGAATAAGCACGAAACTCCTAAATATGGTTCGATCCATGATGTTTTTCAAGAATGTTAAATTGATGTTTTGGGATGATGCAATTATATGTGCAGTTTATGTCAAAAAAAGGTGTCCCTATCATGCTATCAAGAAAAATACTCCATATGAAATGTGGTATGGCCACATTCCTTTGGTGAGGCATCTCAGGGTCTTTGGTTCCACCTGTTATGCCTTGATACTTAGGGAGAAAAGAAGCAAGCTTGATGCAAGGAGTTAGAAGTGCATCTTCTTGGGGTAATCAAATACCACCAAGGGGTATTTTCTTTACGATGAAACAAACAAGAAGTTCATCCTTTCCAGAGATGTAATCTTTCTTGAATCCACCAAGAAAGATGAAACTGTTGAGAGGCAACTAGATCATCTGGACAAATTCAATAGTGTAAAGAAATATCATGAATTTGATGATGTGATTCCACATATTGAAGGGGGGATCCCTATCTTGGGTAAATATTTGGAATCTCCTTGTGTAGCACCATCTCCCCCACATGAAGAAGTCCCTGCCACTTCGTCAGAATCGAAAGTTCAGTTGGATGATGTAATCAAGTGGATTGAAAAGCTAAGGCTTGATGAGAACTCATATCCATGTCAATCGATTGAGAAACCTGGACCATCTCAGAAAGGTCCACCAAAATGGCTCACAAAAACACTTGAAAGTATTGATCCTAATGAGATCAAGAAGACAGGAACCAAATTGTCCTCAAAACAAGATGGAGGTGATGTAGATAATTCAAACTCAGGTGATGTAGAAGATATGAATGTTTCATATGATTGTGAATTGAATCTATCTACTAACCTTAAATCGACTTCCTTCAAATAATCCTCTTCTCATGATGAATGGAAAGAAGCCATGTAGAAGGAATACAATGCTCTCATCATGAATGAGACATGGAAGTTGGTGGACCCTCAATATGGAACCAAACTGATTGGCTGCAAGTGGGTATTCAAGAACAAGTACAGATCATATGGCTCACTTGAAAAGAGAAAATCAAGGCTCATGGAAAAAGGATTTTCACAGAAATAAGGTGTTGATTATGAGGAGACATTTCACCCCACAAAAACATGGTCAACCATCTGCATTTTGTTTTCCATGGAAGCACAAAATGGATGGAAAATTCATAAAATGGATGTGAAGACTGCTTTCTTGAATGGAGACTTGAAGGAGAATGTGCTCATGTAGGATTTGTTGTGAAGGGACAAGAACATAAGGTATACAAGCTCATCAAATCCTTGTATGGATTGAAACAAGCACCACGAGCATGGTATGAAAATTTAACCAAGCATCTTCTGAAATTGAATTTCAATCATTTCAATCTTGATGATGCCACTTTGTTTGTCAAGAAAGTTGGAAAAATAGTAGTATATCTTGTAGTATATGTATATGATCTATTCATAATAGGGAACAATGAGAACTACATTTCATCCATAAAGAAAGAGTTGAAGAAAGTATTCAAGATGACAGATTTGGGACATCTTCACTACTATTTGGGCATTGAAGTGATTCAAAATCCAAAGTACATATTCATATCCCAGAAGAAGTACATTGGAGAACATTTGAACAAGTTTGGAATGGCTGAGTAAAATCATATTTCTACTCCAATGGAACATAATTTGAAACTCAAATAAAAAGAAGGGAATGAATTTGAGGATGCAACCAAGTGTAGACAACTTGTGGGAAGTCTTATTTATCTTACTACCACCAGACTAGACATTTCATTTATTTTTGGGATTCTTTCTAGGTTCATGCAAAATCCTTGTGAAGGACATTGGTCTGCGGCAAAGAGAGTTTTAAAATACTTGAAAGGAACTCAAGATTTTGGACTCAAGTACTCTAAGGTAGATGACTTCAACTTGATTGGATATTATGATTTAGACTTTGATGGGGATAAGGAAAATGGAGTGTCAACTTTAGGTTATCTCATGAGTCTTGGATCAACACCTGTCTCCTAGAGATCACGAAAACAATCATTTCCAACAGATTCCACAACAAAGGCATAATATGAGGCAGTTGTAGACGTGATGAAGGAGATTGCATGACTCGGGAAAATACTAGAATATTTGTAGAAGAAACAAGCGATTTCTACTTCTCTTCTAGTTGAAAACACTTCTACAATCAAGTTGGCCAAGAATCCCAAATTCCATGATCGAACCAAGAAAATCAACATAATGTATCACTTGATTCGATATCATGTAGACTCCAAGACTATTCACTTAATACATTGTTCCACAAATGAGAAAATTGCAGACATCTTCACCAAAGCGCTTGGAAGAGAAAAATTTGAGAAGTTCAGAATGATGCTTGAACTCACACACACCCCTTCATATTAAGGGGGGCAATGTTGGACACATAATATTTGGATTTCTTTCATGTAATTGTTATGTACATATGAAGCATCTTAGGTTATAGGAACGATCACCCATTGGGAAAGACCAAGAGTCATTTGCTTGTGTATATATTTATCTATCTATTTAATGAAACGCATCAAGTGTGGAGTTATCATTTCTACTCCCTGGTCTAACACCAGAACTTCCAATCACACTTCCTTTAGGAAATTTTCCGTTTTCTTTACCTGAATTTAAAATTTCCTATAGCAATGAGATTTTTCTTGAAACTCAACTCTATAACACCTATGGATACATATTTGTAGCTGGGTACATTTGATGTTTGTTTCATTTTCCATGGAAAGGCCTCCCTTTACACTATATGACCTGGATCTTTAACACTTGGGAACTTTCCTAAGAACATGGCGAACATTTTTCATATATGAGATATATTCCACATGCAAGACAAAATAATGCTGATGAAAATAAATGATAAAAAATGGTCCATGACTTTGTCGATGCGTTGTGCTCTTATGTCGACTTGACACTTAGTGGTTCGGGTGCTTTGGTGTTGTTAGGTGGCACATTTGTGATAAAATGTGGTGAGAACTTCAAATTTATTTTTGACTTTAGGAGTGTGTTGGGTATCCTTAGAGTTAGAATTCTTGTTTCGGATCATTCTTACGTTAGAAAATAATCGCTACCAAAATGAGGAACTTTCTGTAGCAGGTCCTTCTAAAAATCCATCTATTTTGCTACCGGAATTTTAAACTTCCTGTAGCGAGTGCTTTTGCAAATATGAAGATCTTTCACAATATACACCAGATTGAAATTGAGGCAACAAGAGGGTAGGCTAATTTTGGCGAAGGTTCATAATTTTTTTGTTTGACATGGTATATTTAGCTGCTAACATGATGGCTTCCATAAATGCGCATATATATAAGTGCTTCCATATATGCACATTTATGGAAGGCGATGGATTCCATAAATGTGCATATACAGAAGGTGGCTTCCATAAATGCGCATATATGGAAGCCCTTTCGTAAATGTTCATATACGGAAGGTGGCTTTTGTAAATGCACATATATGGAAGGTGGTTTCCACAAATGTGAATATATGGAAGCCCTTATGTAAGTGCACATATATGAAAGTGGTTGGCTTCTGTAAATGTGCATATACTAAATCACTTCCGTATTTGTGCATATATGGAAGTCGACCACTTTCATGTATGCACATATATGGAAGTCGCATATATGGAAGTTGGCTTCTGTAAATGCCCATATACAAAAGAATTTGTGTATATGTGTCTTTCGTATATGCACATATACATAAGTGGTTGGCTTCCGTACATGCGCATATATGGAAGTGGTCGGCTTCCGTATATGACCATGTATGGAAGTGCTTCGATATATGTGCATATATGAAAGTGGGTGGCTTCTGTATATGCACATATACATAAGTGCTTCTATATATGCACATTTACATAAGCTACTTTCCTTATATGCAACTTCCATATATGTGCATATAAAGACGTGGTTGGATTCCGTATATGCACATTTATGGAAGCCAACCACTTCTGTATATGTGCATTTACGAAATGGATTCCATATATGCGCATTTATGAAGCCACCTTCCATATATGTGCATTTATGGAAGCCACCTTCCATATATGTGCATTTATGGAAGCCACCTTCTATAAATGTGTGTATATGGAAGTGGCCACTTCAGTATATGCGCATATACGAAAGCCGGATATATTGAAGGTGGCTTTCGTAAATGCAGATATACAAAAGGTGGCTTCTATATATGTTCATATATGGAAGTGCTTCCGTATATGTGGATTTATGGAAGTACTTCCATAAATGAGTATTTACAAAATCTTTCTTCTGTATATAATTAGTCATTTACATAAGCACTTCCGTATATGTGCATATAAGAAATACAACCACTTCTGTATATATGCATATATGGAAGGTGGCTTCCATAAATGTGTATATATGGAAGCACTTCCATAAATGCACATGTACAAAATCACTTATGTATATGTGCATATACAAAAACCAACCACTTTCGTATATATGCATATACGAAAGTCGCATATAAGGAAGGTGGCTTATGTAAATGCACATATACAAAAGTTCTTCCTAAATGCATCCAGTTGGATGAAAGTGGTCTGACATCACTTGAAGGTAAGTTACCTAACCGAACTATTCGTTATCATTCTTATAAAATAATTAAAGAATATTTTGAACCAAAATATGATGTCGTTAAATGTTAATTATTTTTGGCTTTGTTAAAATCTAGAAGTTTGACCTTTGTTAGGATAATTTTAGGCATAAAAACAGTGAAAATTTTAGAAACAAGTCATCATATTGTTAGAAACCTTGTAGATTCTTTTCAAAAAATTGGTAAGAAAATTCATTCTAAAGACCATAATGAAACTTGACGTGTCTTGTCACAATCAATTGTTAGCAAGATCACAAGAAAACATTGTTTTCTCCAACAAACCTCTCATCTCATGAAATGAAATATCAAAACCATTAGAAAGTATTATAATAGAAGAGATATCCTTAACATAGGTGGCCCAACATATTTGTGAGCCTTCACTGGTAGGATACCTCATTTTGACATGAAGTTAATTGGAGAGTATAAAGGACTGGTAAAGGCTTTTTGGCATGAGAACACTAGGCCTTCTTCCAACCAAAAAAATGTACTAAAATTAAGAAGAGGATCTAGGGACCATGAACCCCACAGTAAACACTTTCTTGACATGACATAGATAAAATTGTATGAGAGTTTCAAGACTGTACATAGTGCACTTAACTTGGGATAAATATCTTTCCATAAATGCAAGCCTCAGTATGTTATAATAAACACAATTGGTAACACATGTTGTCTTAAATATCACATTAAATATGGTTATTATTATCAAACACACACACACATTTTTTTTGTATTTCATAACACCCTTGTGCAAAAATGATAAGGTATATTGATGTAGTCATCATCTAGAGACTTTATTCACAACATCTTGTGTACAAGTCCATAGGGTTTTACATTCTTTCAAAAATATTGCTTAGATGGGACATGCCCCAAGTGTGGTGGAATGGAATTACTGAGAAAGTGCATCCATGTGAGCGATGAGTATGAATTGGGGAGGAAGGAAGTTGACTTGCAAAGATTTAAATATGTCGCGTATGGTATTGATGGAGGGAAAGAAAGAGAAAATATACAATTAGTGACTTCCCAGGTGCAAGTATGTGACTTCATCAAGGACTTCTTTGAAAATACATGATAATATGTTCAACATGTCCATGTGGATCGATGGTTGGACAAACATTTTAGAATATGAAGAGATACATTTTTCATTGGTACTATCTTATCAGTGGTTAATTTTGATGATAAATACACCCTTCAGTCGCAAAATGAGATTCAAATCCAATATTATCACTCAGAAAAGGTTAGCATAATGGTCCATATCACATACAGGAATGGGTCAAACAATAACAAATAAGACAAAGTTATATTGAAGGAGTATCACTTCTACATAAGTGATGATATATGCCATAACTTAGCTTACGTACAACATTGCTGTCAATTTTTTTACAATCACCTTAAGGAGAAGAACATATAGATAGATCAACATTGGATTTGGTCATATGGTTGTGTGGGCTAGTTAAAAAATGCTCATGTATTTCAATGGTTGTGTATGTTGCACAAAAAACTCAAGGTACCACATATTTGGAACTATTTTGAGTCTGGGCACGAGAAAGAGGATCATGATGGATTCCCTCATGTAGAGCAAGGAAAAACATAGTCCAACTTCCAAAGGTAATCACTCCTCTGTATCACCTTTTTAGGTGTTAAAACTAATTCCTCTAATGATAGCTCAATATTTTCAAAAGAGGAAAAAAAGAGCCCAAAGAAGTAACGAGAAACTTCTCCAAGAGCTTGGGTAGATATTAGTCAACTCTATCTAAATAATGTTGATGACTGACAAGTTTCCCCCTACCCCTCCCTACATACCACCTTATGGAGGCTCAAATCAATGGCCCATCATAACTAGAAATCGAACTTCAGGGAAACCCCATTAATTTCCCATTTATATTTGAATGTTTTTTTCTTGACCAACCTACCTTCCAAGATAATATTCATTTCTAGTGGGAAGAAGCCGACATCAAATCTAGTTTTCCAATGTACATATTTCAGCATAAACTTAGACATATCAAGATCCGTCTCAAAAAATGGAACATGGAGGAATTAAGAAACATATTCAAATCCAAAATATCTCATGAAGGATTAATAGAATAGATTCAACAATCCATGATCCTAGAGGGCCGATCAGAACAACTGACAAAAGAAGAATCCCTACTTTAAGAAAAATTGAAAGACTATGATAGGAAAGAGGAGATTTTTTGAAAGCAGAAATCCAAAGTACGATGGCTCAAAGAAGGTGGAAAAAAATCCAATTTTTTTCATAGGTCAATGATCCAATTTTTTTCACAGGTCAATGATCCAATGGAATAATCATAATAGGATAGCATCCATAAAAGACAGTCAAGGCAATTTTCTTACAAAACACACAAACATGGAACAAGAGATTGTGAATTTATACAACTCTCTCCTTTCAGATCCCCTACCAGAATCGTGTACACAAAAGTGATTCCATATATGCATGCATATACATAAGTTCATACACAAAATCACTTCCATATATTCATGCATATACATAAATTCTTCTATATATGTGCATGTATGGAAACACTTTTGTATATGTGTGAATATATGAAAGCGCTTCCATATATACGCATATATAAAAGAACTTCCATATATGCACATATATCGTATGTGAACATGTACGAAAGTGCTACCCCCACTAGCTCAAGACCCTCTTATTTTACTCTCTTTCAGCAATGAGCCAAATACTAGGGCATAGTCTGTAGGATGCACCTTTCCACACCACTCCAAGACCTCAAGTTAGTTCTCAGGCCAAAAGGGGGGCACTCTCAATGTTTCCTAACACAAGAGTATTTTTATGTAGTGAGTGTCTGATAGATAGATGGAAAATCCACAAATACTATGTCGATCTTGTCCTTGGGAGAATCCATTGAAATAACCCCATAGATGTGTGTGTGTGTGTGTGTGTGTGTGTGTGTGTGTGTGTGTGTGTGTGTGTGTACGAAAGCGCATATATGAAAGTGCTTCCATATAGACACATATAGTGTATTTGCACATATATAGAAGTGCTTCCACATATGTTCTTTCGTATACACACATAAACATAAGCGCTTCCATATATGCGCTTTCTTATATTCCCATATATCGTATATGTACATATATGGAAGAAATTTCATAAATGTCCTTTTGTATAGGCATATATACATAAACACTTCTATATATGCACTTTTGTATATGCACATATACCATATAGCACATATACGGAAGCACTTCCATATATGAATGCATATATAGAAGAGCTTCTATGTATGGACATATATTGTATATGTGCATATGACAGAAGCACTTCTGTGTTTGGCATATACGAAAGCGCTTCCATATATGCATGCATATACGAATTCACTTCTGTATATGTGCATATACCATATAATATGCACATATACATAATAACTTCTGTATATGCACACATGTATGGAAATGCTTCTGTGTATGCGCTTCCGCATATGCACATATACAGAAGCACTTATGTATATTCATGCATATACAAAATCACTTTCGTATATGCACATATTGGGAAGTGCATCTATACATGTGCATATACAATATGTGTGCATATATAAAAGCTCTTCCGTATATGCACACATATACATAAGTGCTTCTGTATATGCATGTCCATATGTGCACATACACAAAAATGGTTCTGTATAAGGGCGTATATGGAAATGCTTTCGTATATGAATATATACATAAGCACTTTCATATATGTGCATATAAGGTATATGCTCATATATAGAATTTTTTCTATATATGTAGATATACAAAAGAACTTTTGTATATGTGTTCATATATGGAAACACTTCTGTATATGCACTTCCATATATGCACATATATGGAAGTGCTTTCGAATTTCGTATATGCGCATATATGGTATATGTGCATATATGGAAGAACTTCCGTATATGTGCATATATCGTATATTCACATATACAAAAACATTTCCATATATGTGCATGTATCATATATGCACATATACGAAAGAACTTTTGTATATGCGCATATACGAAAGCGCTTTCATATATGTGCATATATGATATATGCACATATACAAAAGTGCTTTCCTATATGTGCATATACAATATATGTGCATATACAAAAGTGCTTCTATATATGCGCATATACAGAAGAACTTTTATATATGTGCACATGTATGAAAGTGTTTCCATATATGAACATCTTCAAATGTGATTCTGTATATGCCCATATACATAAGCACTTCCATATATGCACATATTGGGAAGCACTTTCGTATATGCTCCAGTTTTGGTTCTAGCATCAAAACGAGGAACATGCAATCCCACCATACCACAAGCCCTTTCAACAAGAGTTTGTTGAAAGTAGTCATAAGTCATTACAACAGGTACTTATACAATTTCTTCTTCATCACATATATGATAATGTATTCAGTGCGACAGATTCGACTTTACTATTCACTAATCCTAATTGCGTTCAATTACAAAACCAAATCAATTGAAGTTTGAAAGTTTTATGAGACTAGATATGATAACCAAAAACAATGAAAACTACATTAAATGGAGACGACTTTAAAGAAAATCATAGATGGAATCTAATACATTGTTGTGATAAAAAAACATATTCATCTTTTATAACTCTCTATCTCTATATGTATATTTTGATTTATAAAATTGTAAAAACCTTCTATTTTTTATATATGCTTGGAAAAATGTTTTACACCATTTACTTTCCAAACTTATCTTCATTTTATTGGTTATTCTTTCACGAAATATAAATATAATGGTGAGAAAATACTTTCCCACTATTATGGCTACTATTCCATATTTCAATTATGTTGTTCGTTGACTATTCTCTCAAACATATGTATTTCTTTAATTTTTTTTATCATAAAACTTATAATATTCAAAACAATACCTTTTTTCCTTTTTACAATATATCCACTTTTGTTTTCTTCAACATTCCCTTTCCCCCTACTTTAGAGGTATTTCATTTTATACTAATTCTCTATATAAACACTCTACATTCTTCCACACTTTACTTTATCCATATTACTCATTTTATTTTCCACATATTATATAAATAACTTATGTGTTTCATTAATAAATTGATTATACACTTTTACTCATTTTTAACAATTGATTATGGTTTAATATATATGTAATTTAGTACATTCTTTGTAACTTTCTTACCATCTTTATTTTAATAGAACTAAATCACATAGTTTCTTCACTAACTAAGTCACATAGTTTCTTCACAAATTGAAGAATAATGTGAAACCATTTGATATATATGTCTTTTCATCATTCCCTTCCAACCTTTTTAATATCTTTATTTTACTTTTAATTAATCTTTATTTAATGTAAAACATTATATAATTCAATTAGTTTCCATATAAATTAAAGAATAATGTGCAAGTAAGATCTTGACCTCAATGTTGAGTTATATTATCATGTTTGGTATACCTCGACTTACTTTAAAAAGAAGTCGATTAACACTTCTTACCTTCCTCTACTTTTGCTCACATCAAAACCCCATTTATTGTTACCAAAAGGTAAGTAATCTCAACGTTGAGTTATATTATCATGTTCGGTATACCTCAACTTACTTAAAAAAAAAAAAAAAAAAAATCGACTAACACTTCTTACCTANACTTACTTAAAAAAAAAAAAAAAAAAAATCGACTAACACTTCTTACCTTCCTTTATTTTTTATCACATCAAAACCCCATTTAAAATTGTTACCAAAAGGTAAGTAATTTCATAGAATGAAATTAAAACTCCATTTAAAATTGTTACCAAAAGGTAAGTAATTTCATAGAATGAAATTAAAACCCCATTTAAAATTGTTACCAAAAGGTAAGTAATTTCATAGAATGAAATTATAGGTGGAAACAGTTTGGTATGTAGTGATTATTAAATTTAAAAAGTCAACTAGCACTTCTTACCTTCCTTTACTTTTGCTCACATCAAAACCCCATTTAAAATTGTTATCAAAAGGTAAGTAATTTCATAGAATGAACTTATAGGTGGAAATAGTTTGGTATGTAATGATTATTAAATTATAACAAAGTGAAAGTAATAAAGGTTCAAGGATGGTAACAAAGTAGTATGTATTCTAAATTTGGTTCAAGGATAGTAACAAAGTAGCATGTTTTCTAAATTTGGTTCAAGGAAAGCATTGCATAGTATGGATACACATGTGAATGAACTAATATTCATGTATTTATTTTATTGAAATAATTATTTATTGGTCATTATGTTCTATATTTTTATTAAGAGTTGAAATAGCTTAGTTGGGAAAGAATTTCAATAATAATGAAATAATATCGTATTAAGTAGTTTACAAAAAGGTCATCAAATATCCATCGTTTTATAATAAAAAACAATGATTGAAGCAAAAAATTGGAATCAAACATATAAGAGAGATTATATATTTGTATAGGTTGACAATTCAATAAGATTTAAAACAACCTTTAAAAGGAGCCTTCCAAGCAACTATTTACAACTTAGGATGCATAAGAAACATGCTAGTTATTTCACATTTCATAGTTGGATCTTAGAATAAACAACAAAACTTGTGTGAGGGTAAGGATAATTGGGACATTAGGGTTTGTCAAAACTATAATCTCGTTATGAAATATGGTTTCCAAATTATTGAAAAACTACAATCTCGTTATGAAATATGGTTTCCAAATTATTGAAAAACTACAATCTCATTATGAATTTCTTGATTACAAATGAGGCTAAAACATACTCAAAATATAGATTTGGGTTCTTCAATTGAAACCCCGAGTAGGGATTTTTGAGAGATACGGTATATGTGCATATGCGGAAAACTAGACCCGTGGAAAACTAAAATCAACCCTAACCCTGGGAAAACTACAAAAACCTAAACCCTTGCACTCGAGCCACTCACTTGTTAATTATTGAACTTTAAACATTAAATTTAATGGTCAATACTATACCGACATATTTGTTAAGAGAAATCCTTCAACATACGAAAATGACATATAAGTATGCAATATTTTGATTAAGGAAGAGGGACTGCCCTTCATATCTTGGTTGTATGAAATATTTGTTTACATGTTCATTGTGTCCACATATACCTAGGATGAGAATGAACCATCAATAGAGGCATCATTGAAAAATATTTATTTAAAAGGTAAAGGATCCCACTTTAAATGAACTTTCCTCGGATAATGATGCAACTAGCATATTCCTCTTATTTGTTTGAGAAGGTCAACAATCATTCTTAAGGAATTGTTGTACACTCCCTTGGTACATGCTTGGAGGAATCCATATCATAAAGTGAATATTTCCACACAAGATTTGTTTTTTATGGAGGTCATTAGGTCTCTAAGTCAAAGAAACTTAAATAAGAGAAGAGACCGGATCTACGAGAAGATAATCACAACTAATAAAACATTGAAGATCCTAAGGATGCAAAAACCATTTGACTTGTTCATGCAACTATTTATCATTATTCCTTGGAGAAAATAGTCGATCTAAAACCTCTGTTTACTTTTTTGGGGGGGAGAAGTGGTTGAAAAGGTTGGATACACAATATTTAATTATTTTTCATGGGAGATATTAGTGTATGTAGACACAAACAATTATTGTTTTACTTCAAAGAGATGGAGATAGAACTTTATTAAAAGAGTATTTTTTCTCATTCTCTCTCATGGTTGGATTGATAGGGAAAACCCCTCTAATCATAGTTGAATATCATGTAGGAGGTGGAATTGGGGGTACAAGCAAGAACATATGAGTTCTTCCTTCCATTTTTCTTATCTATTGGATATTTTGGAATCATGTTGAGTAGCTATTGTATGTTCTTGATCCGATAAGCTTTGGGAGGTAAAATTTTGGCACATAAGAAGTGACTAAGAGTGAGGGTGTAAATCCTCCTTAGGTCTTGTTGTAATTGTGGATATTGAGGAATATTTATGTTATAATAAAAGATCCAATGTGGCACATGTTAATGGCTCATTTCATCATATGAGGCTTTTATTGAAGATGCAACTTGTAGCTTGGATTTTCCATTCACTAGTACATATGACCAAATTTGTGATGGTTTTTCGTTGCTATTGCCACACTTATCCGTCTCAATTTCCATGAAAGCCAATATTTTTTTTCGTTGCTTTAATTCTGTCGCTATATCCACGAACCAGGTTTTCGTTGACACAGCGATGAAATTAGCTCACCACATGTCATCGTCATCAAGATAGGTTAATCTTATGCATCATCGCAATTACGATGAAACTTCGTGGAAATTACGACGAACAATCGTGGCAATGTAAAAACGTTTGTGGAATGTTGCGACGAAAATTTCTGCCAAGACAAAAACTTATGACACAAATGTTGTATGTGTGACGCATATGTGGAATGTTGCAACGAATATGCATTGCAATAGCGACGAAAATTTCTACCAACACAAAAAATTATGACACAGATGTTGTATGTGAGACACAAATCTGTGGAAAATTGCGACGAACTTTCGTGGCTATTGCAACAACGTTCAAAATAAAAATTTGTCTTCCGACGAACTATCGTCGATATTGCGACACGTCCTTTAAGTTTAAAAAAATAAAATTACACGAGATATTACATATGGTATACCATATGTAATATGGTAATGCATTTGTCCTGAGTGGGATAGAAGTTCTTTTTAAAAAAAACTTAGGATAGCGATTTGTCCTGAGTGGGATGGTGACCTTGGCATTTAACAAGATAGGAAGTAATTCATTGATGACAAGTGTAGCAGGTGTGCAGGTTCACTAGTGTATGGATATTATCTGCTAAGTGGCAGACTTGAACTTCCTCTTCCAAAATAGATGGCTCATATAACTTGAGATGATTGACATAAATGATATTATGGATGTCTATCAAGGAAGGTAAATAGTAATGACAACCATTGTCATTAATATATTGAAGAAAAATATAGGGACAATAGCAAAGAGGCTTGAGTTTTTTATGATGCTACCCCTTAAAACATTGTTTTTCCATATACAACCAAAGTCAGTCACCAATTTGAAACTAGACAAAGCCTTGATGGTGATCCTAGAGGGATTTATAATGAGCTAGGGAGGATTGAAAGGCATTAGTAACCAAAGAATGAATGCTAGATAATTTATGAACATATGAGATTCTATACATTTTACCTCGCTATAACCATTCCCCTCTTTGACAGAGTGACCTAAATATAACAAATAAACATCTCTCCATTTGACAGGTAATCGTAATTAAAAAAATAAACATCTCTCCATAAATTAACAATGGTAATCCTAGTCAATAAATTTCAGAGACTTCCTTTCGAGAATAAACTATAGTGTGAAGAGATTAAGTCTAAATTATTCCCTATTATCATTATATCAGTGGGAAAAGGGGCCAAAACATAGGTGGCCTGAGCATGGATAGAGTCAAAATTTCGGTACTTACCTGACTCGTCTGGATGATTGGATCTCCTCTCAGCATTCGGTCAACCCTTCTCACCTTGTATTCCTGCGATTTCAAATCCACAACATTCCAGTTCAGAAAAAATAATTATGAATGAATTTCCAGTTCATAATATTAGTGGAGGATAATAATGATAGTAAGAATATATATATATATATATATATGAAATTGTTGATAGTAAGAATAAAAACATGGCCAAATAAAAATTCATGAAACCTGACAGCACAATTCACATTTGGAATCTCCTTTTTGATGGGACCAATGCTCGATGCATTTCCTGTGAGCATACTGTGGAGCCAAAAAAACACATGTTTTGTATGAACATGTTTATGATAAAATATGACAAAATACTCGACACCCATAAACATGTCATTCATTAAAGATGACAAAATATAAACCACTTTATCTATCCCCTAAACCCTATACCTTCAAGGTGCCAGAACAGGCACATGGAATCTCCATATTTCCTTTATTAATGAAAGGCAGAGATATTTAAAAAATGAGATGAAATTTGGTGAATAAAAATATTTATAAAAAAGTTTTTGCAAATACATAAATTCATTCTTTTGGTAAATCAGCTAAATTTTTATTAATATGCAACTTATATGACAATACATTGATCAAATTTTTTTAACCCATAATGTTTTCAATCTTCCTTCTAGGTCGCACTTAACTTCCTCTTCATAAAGAGATAGGGAGGATTGAAGGGCATTAGTAACCAAAGAATGAATGCTAGATAATTTATGAACATGTGAGATTCTATACATTTTACCTTGCCTTATAGGAACTTCTATCCATAAGATGTGAATAATAGCAAGATGCAAAGAATGAGCAATGCAAGAAATTATATAGGGGTAATATGAGGGTCTTCGCAATGTACACGAGATACATTGTTGTTGTGAGGGAATCATCTATCTACTAGGCCTATATATCCCATGACGTACATGTGAAGACCCCTATGCCTTGAGAATTAGTGTAAGGCAAAACTACAAGGTGTGCCATGTGGATTAGTGTAATGTTAGGCAAGTAGAAGACAAATGAGAAAGAAATTTTGGTAGACAAACATTGCATGTTAAACACACAATTTTGACATGGGGGAACAAGCAAATTTAATCACTTCATAAGAATGATAGAAACTAAACTATGAAATGTAAATAATGAAATAAAAAGACATAATCATAACTATCATGTAAATGATGCAATGGCTAAATTAGGAGATTAGAGATGATCAATTTCTAATTACTATATTAATGGAACAATAACTAGAACATGTAAGTAAACCATGCGTGAGTCTAACAATAATAATATCTCAACTATAAAATCATCGATAAGATTAAGAGTGACAAGGAGATACTTGCACTTACTTATACATGAGGTAGGATGGTGTAGGAACATGTTTAGCTAGATACCTATATCACAGAGGTTGGCATCTTACCAAAAGTGAGGTAGGATTAACAACATGATCTCTTATGGAAAGGATGGAGGATAGATGAAAAGGTAAATATGGGAGGTTGTGGTGTTATGGTAGTTCTAACAAAGGCAAGAGAAAGAAGTTGATGACACTGGCATGACAATGGAAAAAAGTGTGAGTTGACATAAACTGACTAAGAGTGAACATGAGCGAGAGAAG
>JASDQU010588569.1:21111-33550 GCA_032191745.1 Picea mariana
CTGTCTTAGCATGTAAAAATTTCACGGTTACAACATAAAAAAAAAAAACGTCATTGTATCAACATGTAAAATTTTACTATATCAACATGTAAAATTTGCGTTGTAACAACATGTAAAATTTTGATGTATCAGCATGTAAACTTTTCGCTATATCAACATGTAAAAATTTCGCTGTAACAGCATGTAAAAACTCGGATTTGTTTTATTCGTCTATTTTTTTATTGTGTTTATTTGCAGGTCAAAGGATGGACGCAAAAACATTGATTCCTGAAATCAAAATCATCCCTATTTTCCGATCCTCACGATTGCATGAAGCACGGATGAGAGCATACTTATTCTAGGTAAAAGCAAAGTCTTCTAATGAAAACAAAAACTGAAAATGAAAGCCTACCTACTCTATGCTAATTGGAAATTAAATATTAGTTATGTGTAGTCAAACAACCAATGGAGCCAAGCACGCAACAGTAACAACAATATGTTCAGTGGCAATTTTTCGAATGAAAAATAGAATTTTACAAGAATGAATGAATCTAGTTGTTGAAACTCTAAATTAACAGAATAAAAAGAAAAATTAAAAGAACCTAACCTGGTAGTCACTTGAAACCATTGTTCGATATAGATTTCGTAGGTGCGATTTCCCTCACTCAGATCATGCTACAGCTCCTCATTGTCCTCCTCAAGTTCCTTGGATGTTGATTCTGTGTTCGTTCCTGGAGGAGTATTTAAGCTCTGGGCTGTTGTCAAGATCTTCTCTTCCTGAGAAGAAGAAATCCCATCTTTCACCAGGATCTGAGCGAGTTGTTCCAAGCTGACACTCATAGTTAAATCATATTGAAAAAGGGGTTCTTACAACACCCAAATCAAAATACAAAAACTGAAAATCACACTTACATAAACACTTGAAAACCTCTTCACAGTTGCAAAAACTGAAATTGCAGAAATTTAAATTGTAGAAATTGAAATCTACACTTACGCTTGTAGGAATTTAAACACTCCCTACATTCCCTTACCCATATGTCACCTCATATTTAGGAGCATGACTAATCACATTTGCATTAAAATTCAAACTAAACTTCAATCTATCGTGCTTTCCCGACAACAGTGCCAAAATGTTAGGCAGAAATATTGTCGTTTAATTCTATTGTAGTACCTGCCCAACTATTTAATTTGTCAATCCAAGGTTCGTAGGCTTACGAAGAACACACACTATATATGCAGGACTGAAGTAGAAGTAATCTAATCTACATTGCTGAAATGAAATTAATCTAGGAAAGCATTGAAAGACTAACTAGAAAAGCAGGAAATTAATCTAGGAAAGCAATACAACATGTGAAGAGTTGAATGAAAAAAGACATATGTAAGCTCACAATAAATCAATCTCAAATTATATTACAAGAATCAAATGAAAAATCATGAAAGAATAACAATGAAAGAATCAAAGCTAAGAATCCCCTTCTCCTAATTACAAGACTAAGTTATGAATTACATGCCTCCCCTCATGAAGAGTGAAGACTCTCTTATATACATGAGTGTCATAATGACAGATCCACTATTCTCTCAACCACTCTCAACTACTTTCCCATTATTACAATATATGATCCCTTCAAATCCTCCACACATCTCTCACATATCTTAGATAATATATGCCAACCAAATCTTCCATGATCTTCTCTCTTTCAAATCTTTAAGTTTGAAGATGTAATTCGAATTTGAGGATAGGTGGTGAAATTTGACTTTGTTGAAATCTTCAAATATGCGTGCACACATCATCAAACTCATCCAACCTTGAGATATAATGAAAATATGTTAATTTCTGATATTTAATCACAAATTCACTTATAATACTAAAATGAATAAAGTGGAAAATAATAAGGTGAAACCCAATGTATGTATGGAAATGGTATAATAAAAGGTTAATGGGACAATGGAATGTAATGAATAATAAAGGAAAAGGTGGATGAAAATATGACATTTTTTAGGCCCAACTGATGGTGGCCGAAAAAATGGCAAGGGGTTCAGTAGGAACACGCACTCGCAGGAACACGTTCATGTGCTACTAAACCCTATAGGTTTGGAAGTTCCTGAACCTCCACTCAACTTGCCACATAGGTTTAGTGGTAGGAATGTGTACGTGTTCTTAAGAACGCATGCACAAATTGCTCTCACATTTTTACTCTCATTGAGAAAATAGAGAGGAGCAACAAGGTGAGGATCTTTCCACCATGCCCTAGTCTAGCTAGTTATGTTTGATTTTTTTTATTTTTCTCTCAATTTAGTCATTTCCAACTTAGTCTTTTGCAACTCCCAAGAATCTAAATTAAATAAATTTGTATTTTTTCTATTATAATTAAAAAACCAACCTAATTTAGATGTGATGGCTTAATAAATTGTAGCATATATAATAAAATGGAACCAAAAGACAATGTAAACCGCTCAGAATAAAATCAAGGAGAGAAAAACTCCAATCCGCCACAACCACCCAATGTTAACAGTCAAATTGATGAGGGGTCAGTCATATTAAGAACCCTTGAGGAACAATTATGGGACACTAGAGATTCTAGCAGAGTCTCCCTAGCCACTACTTTGGACATCATTGTGAAGTTCATTGCAAGTGCCCAAGGGAAATTGACCTCTATTTCTTATTATAGGGAAAGAATGTATGAGTACTATAACACTGTTTTGGACAGAAACCAAGTTAGAGACTTGGGAATTTCAAAACAAAAAATATTGACTATTTTTAGGGATCCTAGAAAGGGACAAGAACTACCATTGACCAAGAAACACCTCTCCATTGGTTGGTGCATCCATACCCATATTAGTCAAAATTGGATGGATAAGTGGTATATGGTATTTGATAAACCTCCCTGCAATAATAGGGAGGTACCCTTATATTTTCTGAGAAAATTATGGGATGATTTTATTTTTGGTAAGCATGTCAACTAATTTGACATGGGTGACTTCTCAGGGGTGGGTCGAGGGTCCGCACAGGACCAAGATCATGCCATGTGTGATCCCATGTTAGTTCCTCATACCCCAGGCGAAGGCCTAACCCCCCTACCCAACATCCTCCTATTGTAGAGAACTTGCAACAAGTACAACTAGCCATTTCATCATTGACTTGTAGCCTAGTGCAACACACTAGCTTTGTTGCACTATCTCGACAGGAGGTACCTGACAGTGACATTGATAGAGGGGTTGGAGCTTCAACATGCACAACATAGTACAGTGAGGAGAGGTCACATGGACATAGCACCCGTCCATGTGAACTTCACAAATGCTCGAGCTATGTGAAAACATGTTATTGGTCTATAGAGCCTAGTGGACAACATAGCTTCATGGAGGAGGTTAGTATCTTAACCCTCTCTATGTTCGTCATCGTTATATATTTATTTTGTATTGTGTGTATTTATATAGATTTTGTATTGTATGTTGTTTTGTAGTTGTTATGTTTGATTAGTAGATCCTCTACGTCGATGGATGCATAATTTCCTAGCCCCACCACTGATGCAACAGTAGAGGTAGCATGCTCATTGGGAGCACCCCACACACAAGTATATGTCACATTTGATAAATTCACCATCGTCATTTCTTTATTTTATGGAATCCTCAATTTTTTAATGTTCTTGTGTGTCTACGGGATTTGGCACTAGGCAATGGCGAGGAATGTCCATCTGGGATGGATAAGTCTCCTGCATCATAGGTACCATGTGTAGAGTTAAATATCATATAATTCTAAAAAAAAAATTGTTAATGTTTTTGAATTTTACTATTTGGTACTAATAGTTAAATATTATTAATATTCATGGAGGATACATAAATATTTGCTAGATATAGTACTATTTTATTCCCTAGGCACTTGGGCCTTGCTTCTGGGTTACCTTTATCTAGGCCTAGGAAGTTGCAATCACTTTTAAATCATGTGGGGGTCTATCATAGCCCACCCCCATCATTTGTCTTATTGCAAGCATCCTCATTGGATCCACACACAAGCCACCCATCCGCGCCACCTCTTCCATCACATCCATCTATAGTGGATGTACATGTATGCCACCCACCCCCACCATCATTTCCATCGGCCCCATCCGCTGAGGTTTCCACAATAGAGTTTTCCTCGGAACAGGTTGTACAACCTAGTGCTCCATTTGTCAGCAAATCTCCATCGAGGCACGATATATTCATGGTGAGATAATGTGTTGATGATAATTTGTTTATGTATCATGAATTTTATTTTGCACATATTTGTTTAATTTTCTTGACTTGATCCTTGTAACTGATGCAGGGTAGCATCGCAGAGAGATTGGGGTCATAGAGGAGGGTAACACCCTCATGATTGAAAATACCATATTCTATGAGTTGTCTTAGGTTAAATTACAAAGTATCATTTTGTATGTCTATTAATCCATTGAGGAAAAAAAATTATAACAATGTTTTGTCTTTTTGTAGTCTCCAGAGTGTCGAAGCACGCCCAGGCCTAGAACCACTCGAGTTGCTTCCTCAAGAAAGAGAATAAAGATAGATTTCCAAGATTCTCCTCAGGGTGCGAAGGGTGGTAGTGGTCAATGATTGATCAACTACTTCCATTTTGTATCTAGGCCACCATATGGATGATTTTTATGTTAGGGCACTTGTTTTCGCTTTGTATATTGGGAACGAGGTGCCATTTTGTAAAAAATGTACAATTTAGACGATGTTGAATATATATTGTCACTTTGTATATTGGGAACGAGGTGCCATTTTGTAAAAAATGTACAATTTAGACGATGTTGAATATATATTAATATATATTAAACATCATCTAAATTGTACATTTTTTACAAAATGGCACCTCGTTCCCAATATACAAAGCGACAACAAGTGCCCTAACATAAAAATCATCCATATGGTGGCCTAGATACAAAATGGAAGTAGTTATATACACACACATTTCATGGCATGTTTTTTTATGAATCTCATTGGTTTTGCATTTTATGTTGATGAATATATTAATTTCAAGGTCTTTGAATTTCAAAGTGTATGAATTTTATGTGTATTAATCCATTGATTTTATTCTAAAGTGATTATAAATACTTGCATTATGCATTAACAAATATCTTATGGTGGAAAATATTGCTAAGTGATAAATCCATAGCAATTAATGGTTCTCAAGTAGCACTGCTTGCTAATCAACCATGTATCTCTACATCATCGATAGATCATTCCTTCTGAATTATTTGCATGAATGTTGTGGATATCCATATTCTCACTCACAACCAACAATATGGACTACATCTTGAATTATCTCCATCTAAATCCAATGACAATCCACCCTTAAATAATGGTCACTTGAAAATATTGTGACATAAAAAATGGCATATTACAATACTTTATTATATAAATAAATTTTCTCATTTATCTTATACATAATTGTAAATTACTTAACAATATCAGCTCAATGTTATGTCAAATTAACCTCCATAACTAGTACTAGAATTACTCAATTATGAAGATGGCATAAGATAAAATTCAATTATGCAAGTAAACAACATTTGGACAACCCAGACACTTCATATATATTTAGAATGTGAGGTACATGCACCTACCAATATCTTATCACGGGTTTTGTTAGCACTAGAATTCATCCTTAGATTGCATAGAAGGTAAGCCTAGAACTCATCATTTTATACAGTAATTGTAAATGAGTTTTAGGTGATCAAATGGAGAGGACTCAATGATAATAATGTTCTAACTCAGAAATCTGGACTAGCATGCATGATCAATTGAGGTCTGGAATCAACTCAATCAGTAAGTTGGAGTAAGGGTGAATAGAGGGAAGACTTTGGTGAGGAGAGTGTAGAGGTCTGTTCTGGACATCAGGTCTTCCAGCAGCCTAAGGAAGAAAAAATTAAACGCAAGATCCTCTTGAATTCAAATCTCAAAGAAACTGAAATAAATTATAACAACACTATAATATAACATTCATCATAATACAGTCATAAAAATCCATGTGAATCAGTCAATCATGAACTCTCTCAGTATCAGAGGAAAATAAGATGGAGAAATAAAGCTAACTTAGATTAACCAAGATGTCTCAAAGCAAAATACATAATCAAAGAACCAGTGTTCTTCATCAAAATATTACAATAGCAGGGAGCCTATCTCAACCATTCGACCATAACAAAATATCAAAACTTCCTATATATGCTAAAAATGTCGCAACCACCAGGAATGTTATCGGACACCTGCATTCAAAGTTTCCAGTCGACGCCTACTCTGTTATATTGTGCAGGCCTCCTCATGTTCAATGTGATCCAGGTGCAGTTATATGATTTATAGGAAAATCTGTCCATAAGGAAACTTCAGATTGATAGTCTGCCTTTGCGGTCACTCTCTGCATGTTTTCCATTTATGGGGTGAGACGAGGCCTCAATTGTCACCCCCACATTCAATAACTACCTTCATCAGGATCATGATGAGGCATGACACCCATGAATGCTTCAGACGGTGCCCATGACTTCTGAGAGTCAATCTCGATGCCTCGAGGCTCCGCAGATATTCTTCCATGACCAATACAAGTGTTGCAGGTGGCAGGCTGATAGCATATGCACTCTAGACAATTCTGTAGTGCTATAGCACTACATATTGTCTGTGTGATGATGTGGCGAGAGAAAAAATGCGTTGAGGCGAGGTGATGTGGAGTGGTAGTGGAACAGGTGTTGAGAGGTGAGAGGAGGTGTCGGGAAGAAGGAGATGAAGTGTAAGGGAGAGTGAGGATGCACAGGTGATGTGGCAAGGGGAAGGAGGTATGGTGGTAGAGTGGAGTGTGAGTAGAACATGTGTCGGGAGGTGAGAGGTTGTATTGAGGATGAGGAGATGTGATAGGTGGGGAGAGGGTGAGTGAAGGACTAGATTTTGAGGGTGCTTGAGTTGTTCAGACCTCAACGTTTTCATTCTTCCTATGGAAATCATGGGCATAATGCCACATGATTTACACCATAGTGGTCATGATGGTAAATCTCAGTCATTGCTTGATTCCTATGAAGTAAGTGGAAAATTCATGTGTTAACATATAGGCTCCTTGGGGGATAGAGACCTCCCTGTGAGGCTCTAAGAACTCCTTTTGTAGTTTCAGTGCCTTAGTGTTGGGTTATGGATTTTGGCTCAAAACATTTCGCTGAAGGCCGACATGTAAACTATTCTACTAATTATAAAAGGAAAAAAAACACACATTCTCCAGAAGGAGATTATTTATCTACAAAGACTAAGCTAACTAACTTTTTACAAAGTGTTGGTTGAAATTAAACTTCCACCAGAGACATTCAAGTAACCTCCTAACTGAAAACATAATCACTTTGTCACTGTTCAAAAATAAATAATGAAATTGTGACAACAAATCGATTACATCTTTCATCTTTCCTTCTAATGTTGAAAGAAAGATAAAGTTCGGAGGCTTTGATACTTGGAAAAAATGCAACTCTATGTACTCCCCCATAGGGTCAGAAAACAGGTGAAAAAACTTACTTACTGGGTTGGTAACAAAAAGCATGTTTTGTATTACAGTTGCTCACATATGGCTGAATGTCTGTGACAAGCACTGATGAGTGAAGGGTTGATGTAGGTTGTTGATCCACTTCTCCTTCATAAGAAAGGTTGTCCAAAACATCTGTTTTAGGGACATAAATGTCCTCTTCATTTTCTTCACAAGAGAAACAATCAACCTCTACCTTCAATCCTGAAAATATAGGAAGAAACAAAGAGAAAACTTCACTAGTTCTCTTAACTAGCTTATCATCTTTCACATTTCCATACTCAGGAGAAATATCTACTGCAGAAAACATTTTCTCTTGGACCTCAGAATTTTCAAAAGAGACATGTTGGTCTAAATGAACAGCTCAAGTAACGGATACCTCTAAAATGATGCCAGATGTTTATGTGTTATAGTTATCATAATGAATATCATCCAACACCTCTAGATCTTCATAGCAAATGCTTTCTTCCATAGTAACAACTTCATCACAAATATGGTTTTCATGACTAGCAGAATCTTCAGGAAACAAGGAAAACTCATCACAACAGTTTTCATAAATACACTTAGCTGGAAATTAATATTTATAAAATGAATTGAAAGCTGCATGAAAACTGGTCAAAGAGTTGGTGCCTACAACGAGAAGAGATCGACACCAATCATGAGCAATCCCCTCTAATGAATACTTGAAAAGATTAATCTGAACATATTCATGCATGATATGAAGTCAATCATTAAATTCATGAAAGTCCAGCAAATTCTCAGCTGTTACTTCCCACCCTTTTCCTCAGAATATAGGAAGTGTACTTTCCCATTCATCTCTACTAGGTAGTGGGTTAGGGAAACCAACTATATTTGAAAAATCACAGAAAGAAAACCTTTGAGCTAAGATATGGTCCATTTCAAACCAGTGGATTCTCTATTGGGTTCTTTAACCATGGATTCGCCAGGTGAATGATGTGTATCCTAAAAGTGTCTGGTCTTTGTTCACCATCAAAGACCAGATCTGGTCATTATCATTCCCCAAGAGAGCTTTTCAATACGGGACAGCAGCAAAAAACTTTCTGAGAAAGATTTCCTGCTCTTAAATAATCCTCTCTAGGTCAGCTGAAATAATGGAGTTGTAACAGTGGAGTCACCAGGTGCACAGTTGCAATCTTCAATAGTTCTGATATCTGATGCACCTTCATAATCAGAAGCTTCTTTGTCATTCTATCCCAGGGAAAATTCTTCAATTCTTCCCCGACAACAGTGCTAGAAATGTTGGCACTAGAAGTCACCCTTAGATTTCATAGAAGGTAAGCCCAATACCCATCAGTTTATACAGTAAATGTAAATGAGTTTTAGGTGATCAAATGGAGAGGACTCAATGATAATAACTTTCTAACTCAAAAATATGGACTAGCATGCATAAGCAATTGAGGTCTGGAATCAACTTCAGTTAGTAAGTTGGAGTAAGGGTGAATAGAGGGAAGACTTTGGTGAGGAGAGTGTAGAGGTCTATTGTGGAAATCAGGTCTTCCAATATCCTAAGGAGGAAAAAATTAAACGCAATATCCTCTTGAATTCAAATCTCAAAGAAACTGAAACAAATTATAATAGCACTATAATATAGCATTCATCATAATACAGTCATAACAATGCATGTGAATTAGTCAATCATGAACTCTCTCAGTATCAGAGGCAAATAAGATGGATCAATAAAGATGACTTAGATTAACCAAGATGTTTCAAAGACAAATACATAACCAAACAACCATTGTTCTTCATCAAATTATTACAATAGCAGGGAGCCTAGCTCAACCATTCGAGCATAACAAAATATCAAAACTACATATATATACTAAAAATGTTTCAACCACCAAGAATGTGATTGGACCCCTGCATTCAAAGTTTCTAGTCAGCGCCTACTCTATCAAATTGTGTAGGCCTCCTCATGTCAGATGTGATCCAGGTGAAGTTATGTTCTTTATAGGAAAATATGTCCATAAGAAAACTTTGGATTGACAGCCTGCCTTCATCGCCACTCTCTGCACGTTTTCCATTTATGGGGTGAGATGAGGTCTCAACTGTTACCCCCATCTTCAATAATTGCCTTCATCGGGATCAGGATGAGGCATGACACCCATGAATTCTTCAGACGATGCCCACGACTTCTGAGAGACAATCTCAGCACCTCGAGGCTCTACAGATCTTCTTCTGTGACCAATACGAGTGTTGCAAGGGGCAGGCTAATAGCGTATGCGCTTTAGACAGTTTTGTAGCTCCATAGCGCTATGGAATGTCTGTGTGATGATGTGGAGCGGCAGTGGAACAGGTGTTGAGAGGTGACATGAGGTGTCAGAAAGAAGGAGATGAGGTTTAAGGGAGAGTGAGGATGCACAGGTGATGTGGCAAGGGGAAGGAGGTATGGTGGAAGGGTGGAGTGTGAGTGGAACAGGTGTCGAGAGGTGATAGGTTGTATTGAGGATGGGTAGATGCGATAGGTGGGGTAAGGGTGAGTGGAGGACTGGATTTTGAGGGTGCTTGAGTTGTTCATACCTCAACGTTTTCATTCTTCCTATGGAAATCTTGGGCAGAATGTCACATGATTTACACCATAATACTCCTGAGGGTAAATCTCATTCACTGCTTGATTCCTATGAAGCAGGTGGAAAATTCACGTGTTAACAGGTTGTTACAAGTTGGGCTCTTCAAACCCTAGCCTTCCCTTGACATTCCTTTGAGAAGCCTAGTTGTTAGTTTCTTAGTTGATTTGAATCCATAGTTTGAGCATTTTCTTGGGCACACACATTATTCCCCTCTTTCTATGCATGACATGTATAAAATCATTTAATTTATGTGTAACCCTTCATAAATGCCAAAAACACTAGTCAATGACTCATTAATGCACTCATGTTTGTTTAGGTTGTGTAGTGGGTATATGTAAATTTTGTTAAACCCATCAATTATTAATAACATTTATTCATTCTTCCATGATGTCCACTAAACTTGTTGATTTTGATCAATACAATGAGAGAGTTCACATGGAAACTAGATCTTAGAATGGGTATCATTTTTCACTTACAAATAATGGTTTTGAGGTTACATTTCATGACACATCATAGAAAGTAATGCTATTCTACCAAAATTCCTCCAAGGAGACTTGAAACCATTATTGTTTTCCCTTCACCATCTATGAGATTTTATTGCACATTCCTCCCAATTTTTGGGTTAGAGCACACAAGGATACAAAGGACCCTCCCAAACCCAATCCCACAAACTTGGTCATGCCATGGCATTTTCATTCCATGCCATTTCCATTCATTTCCATTCCATGCCATTGTCATGCCTTGCCAAGCCATGCCATGGCATGCCATTTTCATGTCATTCCATTGCCATGCATTTCCATTCCATGCCATTTCCATGCCTTTTCAAGACATTCCATGCCATACCATTGCCATGCCTTGTCATTCCATGCCATTTCATCCCATTTCCATGCTATTGTCATGCCTTACCATTTCCATGCCTTTACATTGCCATGTATTTCTATTTCCATGTCATTTCCATGCCTTTCCATGCCATGCCATTTCCATAACTTTTCCATGCCAATTATATTCCTTTCCAAGAATGCCATTGCCATGTCATGCCATTTCCATGCATTTCCATTCCCTTTCCATGCATTTCCAATCCATGCCATGCCATGCCATTTTCATGTAGCTTCCCATGCCTTGTCATGTACCTTACCATTTTAACATACACAACAATAAATATAACTTTCCATAACATTATGCAAGGAAAAATTCAAATAAAAATGTGGATTGCAATGAAACAAGAATAACAAAAAAATAAACATTTCTCATCCCAAGAAATAAAAACATTTTTTCTAGGGACATATAACTTAAATTTATATCACAAGTTCCTTTCCATCCAATTAATTGTTTATGACATTTTAAGTGTAGGTGAAAACGTTTGCATGCCTTATCAATCCATGCCATGGCATTTCATGCCTTGCCTTTCCATGCCATGCCTTACCTTGCCATACCTTTCCATGCCTTTCCATGCCATGTCATCCCATGCCTTGCCTTTCCATACCTTGCCTTGCCTTTCCCTGTCATGCCATGTCATTCCTTGCCTTTCCATTGCATGCCATGCCTTTCCATGGCATGCCATGGCATGCCTTTCCTTTCCATGACATGACATGACATTCCTTTCCAAGCCATGCCATACCATACCATTTTCATGCCTTTCCATGTCGTTCCATTTCCTTATATTTCCATTCCATGTCATTCCTTACCTTGCTATTTCATGTCTTTCCTTTCCATTGCATGCCTTTCATTGTCATGCCATGCCTTTCCATGACATGCCATGGAATTCTTTTCCTTTCCATTCCATTTCCACGTCATTGTGATGCCTTTCCATGCCATGTCATTGCTATGCCATTTCCATGCCATGCCATGTCATTTCCATGCCTTGTCATGCCATTCCTTTCCAATCCATGCCATGACATGCCATTTCCATTCCATTGCATCCCATTTCCATGCCATTTTCATTGCATCCCATTGTCATTCGATGCCATTGTCGTGCCTTGCCAAGCCAATAAATGATATTAACTAGGTTACAACAAGACAACTATAACAACCCTTAAAAAATCATTAAATGAAAGGAGGTTGAAAATGCAAGCCTAAATTAGGGTTTAGATAACAAATGCTTGTTGAAATGAAAGATGACACATAACAACCCTAGAATATTTAAGACATCAAGCCCTAAAGGGATGAAAAAAATGACAGAAATATAATAAAAGGTTTCAAGGTGTACTCTAAGGGTGAAATATGACAACTAAACCCTAGACGTCAAGCTAACAAGGATGGAAATCGAGGGTAAGTCCTAATCTAACCATGAAATTGAGGGTTTCAAGACAAGGTTAATTCAAGAAGAATACAAGATAACATGCAATAT